>CM074963.1:1186897-1202147 GCA_037577455.1 Pangasius macronema
TACTACTAGTTACATGGGTGAGGACAAGCACTTGCTAGCGGACATTAACTCGTAGTTCTACCTCAGTTCAGCTCCTTTTAGTTTGTCTGGGTATGGGGCTTCTCTGCTCTCAGTTTTGTACTAAATACAGGCAGATTCGACGTTTTCTTTAGCATCTTCATCAATAGAAGGCCCAGTAAACTCTGCTTTCAAATAAAATTGTAGACGTACTACGTGTACAGAATATTGACAAGACGACAAAACACACCAGTGCGATACACCTGATTGGACACAACAACGAATAAACTTAAGTACCATGTTGTACAACTTCTGCTGCTAAAATCACTCAGTTAGCAGGCTTGTATTATTATACTACCACTAGTGCAGCATGATTAGTTTTAGTATTGATATATCTTGCTACTTTTACACAAGATCTGTGTAGAATGTGATCAGTAGAGCTGGCTCACATAACTGTTTAAGTAAACTGCACTTGTAACACGGTTTTAATGGGAGTACGTTTCATTAGAGCAAATCTGAAAAGTCGAAACTGTACTTTTACCTTACCTTGGGCTGTAAGTACCACTGCATTTTTACTGTTGCTGAATCTGAAATAACATGGACCATATATGGCGCACTACATACAGTCCCTTCCGAAAGTATTGGAACGGCAAGGCCAATTCTTTTGTTTTTGTTATGCATTGAAGATATTTGGGGTTGAGAACAAAGGTGAATAATGAGATGACAGAACTGAATTTCAGCTTTCATTTCCTGATATTTACATCCAGGTCTGTTAAACAACCAAACTGTTACATTCTTCTTTCGTGATGCTTTTCCAAGCTTGTACCACAGCTTCTTTCAGTTCTGTATTTCAGGGGGGTTTCTCCTCTTCAGTCTCCTCTTCAGGAGGTGAAATGTTGCTCAACTGGTTAAGGTCTGGAGATGCAAGCCCAAGCATGACACTACCTCCACCATGCTTGACTGATGAACTCGTATGTTTTGCATCACGAGCAGATCCTTTCTTTCGCCCCACGTTGGCCTTTCCATCACTTTGGTAGAGCTTAATCTCGGTTGCAGAATTTTTGTGACTCATCTCTGTATTTCTTCGTGAATTCCAATCTGACTTTCTTACAGCTGGTGAGTGGTATGGCCTCTATATTTCTGCTCTTTAAGTCTTCTTCGAAAGGTGGATTGTGATACTTTCACTTCTGCCCTGTGAAGTCTGTTGATGTCACCGTTGATGATGTTTTTGGGTTTTTCTTCACAGCTCTCACAATGATTCTGTCATCAACTGCTGCTGTTTTCTTTGGCCGACCTGTTAAATGTCTGGTTGTTAATACACCAGTGGTTTCTTTCTTTTTCAGGACATTCCAAAATTGTTGTATGCTCAATGCTTGTGCAATGCCTCTGAGATTTTCCCTCTTTTCTCAGCTTCAAAATGGCTTGCTTTTCTCCCAGCTCTCCAGACAGCTCTCTGAAGGTTGATCCTTTTTAACAACAAATGTCGTCTTCACAGATGAAACCCAGGGCTCAAACCAAGAGTAGCCATTCAGAGCTATTTATCGTTTAGACGATCAATCTAGCGGGGCCCACCTGGGCAACAAGAAATACCTGTCAGTCACATGTTCCAATACTTTTGATCACTTGAAGAAGAAAAAAATGGGTGAGCTCAAACAAAAGGGGCCATGTTCTAAGTTAACACTCTTCCCTTTTAAAGTTAACACATCTAGATTTAAATATCAGGAAATGAAAGATGACATTCTGACCTATCGTCTCATGTTCATCTTTTGATTTCAAACCCAAATGTCTTCAGTGTAGAGCCAAAGAAAATTTAAAATTATAGGCCTTGCCATTCCAATCCCCATTTCAGAGATCACTGTATAAAGCACTACATACATTCTGTTAACCCCTAAGCAGTATATATCAGAATATGTAGTAAATATATATATAAGTTGGTCACATTCAATATAAAATGTTGCAGTTGCAATTGTGCAGTATGTAGCTGTATGTCATTAATTACTTTGCACAACAGCAATTCTATGTGTATTATTGCACATGCAGACAGTCATAATTGTATAATATCTCACACTACCACTGCACTATTTAACCATCTTCTTTTTCGTATTCTGACTATACTGTGGTGTGCTAACCAACAGCAGTAATAGTTTAATATTGCTTGCATGCAGCTCGCCCATTCTGTATCTGAGCACGCAGACCTACCATCTCGCACGCCACAGACATACCCGTTCTGTAATAGCCACCAGTACAATGTTTGTGAAGTGTGTAGTCATATGGGGGAACAGGTTTGTGTGTGTTTACATGCACACAAAACTTACCAGTCAGTGAAACCTGGGAAAAGTGTCAAGATAGTGTATCCTAAAAAGCCTACAACTCTAATATCCATATCATCATATCATCGTCTATTTTAAATGCTCACTTGGAATAACATACACGCTTGCAAGCCATGCAATTCTCACAGCACTGGAAAGCATGAAGTACTTGAAAAGACATCAAGTGCAATTCTGCCTAGGGTGGGGCTAATCACAAGGTATCTTAAACGGCACACCTGTAGACAGGCTATAAATAAACTGCCCTACACTCTGTTAACAGTAATACAGATGCAGTACCAACAAACTCCTTTTGTGTCCACCAGCGGACAATAGGACGGGTTATAATGATCTGATGAGTTGGAAGCCATTTTATCCCCACCACCACATTTATAAGATCTTATAAGACCTTGTTTATAAGACCTCAAACCACACATTTATAATAAGACCTTAAACAATGAGACAGCTAAAGTAAGTTCATGGTCACACATTGTTGTTTGTGATAATTAGCCAAAAAAAAAAAAAAAAAAAGGGCGTCATTACCTGAGAACTTTTTACAAAACAAAGGCTGGAAGAAGCACAGGTGACGCGCAGGGAGAGGCAGTTCAGATTTTTCAGATTCCATTGGACATCATGCAGAGGGAGTTTAGTGCCCTCAGTCAGCTCTGTAAAAGCTTAGACCAAACGAAAAAAAAAAAATCCTAGTCTTTAGCAGATTATCACAGCTTGTTGTTATGCAAATTTTATGTAGGGAAATGTGAGCTGGGTTTTATTTGCTAAATCAGATAAGCAGAACTACTTGAACTGTATCTACTTTATCACTAAACCATCCACCACATAACATACAAGACGAACCAGATATTTTTTTTCCCTCTCTCTCCACTTTGTTCGCAAAATGATGCTTTCTTTTGTCAGGTGTTTGGACGAATAACACAGCCAATAGTTCTTTTACCTGTGGTGGGTTTTATGTTTTATGCGAGAAATCGCTAAAATGTTGTTCGTAGTTAACAAGCTGCAATTTTAAGTAGCGTTCTGGTTTTTGATCTTGGATTAACGAGCGCCACATGAGACCCTGCTCAAAGTACAAAAATGTTTCCAGACCTTTTCCTGTTTTTCCCCACATGTGGATTATACCTCGGCATCGGGCTGCTCTCCTTTCTGATAGAAATTCATTCTTCATGAGAGATCATGATAGTTTAATGAAGGGTTTTGATCTATTTTGGCATGTTGGCTCTTCTCATCAGTAAACAGCAATGCATTCAGAGTGTCACGGTCCAGGAGGTTTCATATACAGACAGGTGACAAGTTAAAGGAAAAGCCAACATTAAGTGCCTTAATAAGGTGTTGGGTCGCCATAAGCCGCCAGAACAGCTTTGATACTCTTTAATGGTGGGAAGAATACCATTCTTCCAAAAGATATTCCCTTAGTTGGTGTTTTGATGATGGTGGTGGAGAGCGCAGTCTAACACGTTTGAATGCTGTCATCCTAGAAGAGACCATTCCCATCAGGATAGAAATGTTTCATAATAGGAAAAAGGGGATCAGTTAGAATAATATTTTTTTGGTTCAGATTGAGTCTTCCCCCTCTAAAGCCGACTTTCAAACTCTCCGAATCACTGACCTGCTCACATTACAGGAATTTAATCAAATGGTTGGTAGTCCAGGGTCCACTACCACCACAAGATCCCTCACGGACGAGGCACACATTTGGCTTTCTCACGAAAATAAATGCAAGAGCATAAAACTGTGATTACTGGTTGTTGAGGCACAGGCAGGGAGGATTGTCTGTTCTGCAAAGAGAACTGGAGGTATAGTGCAAAATCGTAGCTGTTTTGATACTGTGCGCTGCCAGGAATCATGACATGTTTGTTCTTATGGCTGTTCCTGACAGCCATGTGTGTCTGACATGCCAAATAATTTCTTATAAAAGCATTATTATTGTGCTTGCATTTTGCCTTCACGCTCCTACACAAATAGATGGATGATAAACTGGAGCCTTGGTGATCGCTTGCAGAGTGAGTCAACTACGTCACTACCCGAGTGGTTGCCGCGGGAGCGCTCAGCGAGTAGTCACCAAGCCCCCAAATTAGTCGGTCACTAGGAAATCAGGACTACAAACATGCATTGTGTGTTTGACTTAAGGGGACAAGTGGATCCAAGTGGATCCTTTAATTTGATAATAAAAAGCAAAGGTGCATCAGGTAAAATTTGTTAAAATTTGTCAAATATGGTCTCTCACTGTTAGAGTTAAACACGATTTGAATGATTTTCACCATTCCCGCTCAGCTCCACCCCTTAACCTTCTGTGGTTCAACTAGAGTTAGATTTTTCAACCATTTGTGAGGTCTTTTTTTATTTTTAATCATTTCTACATATCTTCCCATGTCATTTCTACTAGTAAGAAATAAAAATAAATAAATAAAATACAACTATTGTACCTTTAATTTGTCACCCATCTCTATGTTGAAGTTTTCCTCAGTGATGATGATGAGCTTAGGGCATTAAAATTTAAGGTTAACATCCATTTAAGGTTTCACCTCTTCCAACAAACAAAAGAACCTCCTATTGACTTTTGCAATACAAGAGTTTAAAATTTAGCATGTATGTTTAAATGTAATTCAGGTAACAGTGGTGTAACTACAGCTAGCGCTCCTGTCTTCCACCATACACCGACAGTCTGATCATGGGCTAATGCAAATTTTATTACGCGGATTAATCAATGATTAGCTCTCATGATGAAAACAAGCCAAATAAATGACCAGTGCAAAGCTGTCATACGAGTCTCCTCCTTACACGCAGGACTTGAATAAATATCTTCACCATGCAACATGAAGAGAGAAAGCTGTAGCTCAAGGCCAAAACTTTGGCAGGCAACTTACTGCCTTTTTGACTGAGGTCACAAACAAGAGGTGCAACATTAGTAATATTAGAAAAAGGATTAAAAAGTACAGCTGGACAAACTCATCCTCTCCTCAGGGAATTCATATACAAATTTCCCTTAGACTGCATTAATATACTTAACAAGCTAACAAGCTAAATATTACTGGGCAGAAGAAGGGGATGATTTCTGCTAATAAACGCTGCACAGTTGTCAATTTTACCTGACACTTTGTAGGTTTATGCAACACCCTGTCCCACCCATGCATTTTTGTGTTATGGCTGAGGAAGCCATTTTGATATAACATACATGCAAACTTCTGCAGAACTCTACAATAGCCTAATGACCTTCTACTACACCGACCTGCAATATTTTCTAGGAGTGAAAGATCTTCCGAGCTTCACCCTCTCACAGCCAGGTGATTGCTCATTATTCTAGTAGTAGAATTAAGCCCATTTTACACCAGACATAAAAACCCTAGCTCCCGCTTTCAGTGCACTCGGATGTCAATCAGTGTGGCTTTTTATACGAGCCATAATTTGTGCATGGTGAGGAAAGTATGGAAATAAACGTGCTCCAAGAGTTCTTCCACATGACTGCGTCGCACCTGACATGAAAGCCTGGACTGCAGAATAAATGAAGACACTACAGCTCCATTCCTGAAAGGATTTACTTTGCTTGTTGTTTGGTCCTCGTCTGCAACTGACGCAAAAACGTATTTGATAAAGTTTTGAAGAAGAGAAAGAATGGCATTAGTGGAATTGTGAATTGAATTAGCAGTACACACCTTTATCCAGAGCATAGACCTTAGAGCGCAGGTGATTGCTCTTCAGCTGTTCAAGATCATAGTAAACAGAGGAATGCAGCTGTACAGCCTTTACTGTTATTACAGCCTTTACTCTACTAAAAGATAGTATGAAAAAAAAAACACACATAGATCTGACAGCATTCATTACAGTGCTATAGCCACATTTTCTGTTAATCGCACTTGGAAAATTGGACCTTTTTCAGTTCGGCATCAGGAATCTCTCGTTTGTACAACATCTCAAAAATAAACTGATAAATGTAGGTTGTGTATGGACTTATCCATGCTACCACCAGATGAACTGATTACATTCTGGCTTCGATCCAAAAATGGTCATGGTAAAGGTATTTGAGGAAAACAAATGAGTAACAAGAAGAACTAGACTTGTGGGTGATGGAGGCATCCCTGGTACTGCAAAACCCCAAAACAGTTCAAACACAATTTGAAGCAAGTCATAATAATTAAAAAAAAAACAACTTAATTTTATAACGTTAGAAATGATCTAAGCTAGCTAGCCACTTTGAAGATGAGCAAACTCATACCTCGGCTTTGAAAGTGACAGCGTGGGCACGGTTTGCAAAGTGAACCCCCGATCAACTGCAGTTCCATCGTATGTCATTGTTGGAACAACACACTGGAACCAAAGTAGAGCAAAATCCGTCGCGTACAAAATCGAGGCGCATGAAGAATCATTTCAGTCACATCATGGCGCTGAATCATCTTAAAGGAGCCTCAAGATTCACAACCCTACCTAAGAAACTGCTTAACTGTACTGATATTTCATCAGGGCGGCACACGTAGCGCTGCCGCCTCACAGCTACCTGGTCCCTAGTTCGACCCTGAGCTTGGGTTCCTGTCTTTGTGGCGTTCCTGTGCATAAGTCCATGTGGGTTTCCTCAGGGTTCCCGCAGTTTCCTCCCACCTCCCAAAAACATGGCAGTAGGCAAAGTGGCTATGAAAACTTGCCACTAGGTGAGAGTGTGTGTGTGTGTGAATGTGTGTATGGTGCCCTGACATGGACTGTCATTCCATTCAGAGTGAATCATGCCTCATGCCTGGCGTTCCCTGGACAATGAAGGTTAATGAAGGATGGTATGTGATTGGCTGTTATAATTCTTACACGTGTTGTGCTTGGAAAATCTTTAACCAGTGCTCTTGCATGAAACTCACACACTCACTGCTGCTGTCCTACATGGGTACCTCGAAATTTGCACTTCCCAAATACATTTTTAAAGTGGGGTTTGTGAAACACAGTCAAGGGGTCAGTGTTGTTGTTGTTGTTTCCCATTTGAGTCAAGGCACCTTCCTCATGTCGTCTCAGGGGGTTTTCCTCACCACTCAGTGCGCTCGTTTCTGCAGATTTCTGCAAAGCTGCTTTGTGACACACTGATAAAAGTGTTATACAAATAAGATGGAATTGAACTGAAAGTGAATAAGATGTCTTCAGGCCAAAGTGAACACTGACGTGTTCAGACACAGCAAGCCAAAATAATAATAATAATCGTTCCCTCCAGAACTACACTGGATTAACACAGTGACGGCCCACATGATAACTCCACTAGGCTGCAGAGGGACAAGGCAGACAGTGTGGGAGGAAGATAAAATACAAATCACTGCATATTACAGGGCTGTAACATTAAATCAATCACCTCCATTAATTTGGACTTGTGGACAGTCTCGTAGCATTGAAACCGAGGCTGTAGATTTATTAATAAGGCCAGGACTGCTTACTTGTTTACTTCAGCGACCCATGTAGGAGCGGTGCTTTAGTTCTGGTGCCTTAAAAGCACCGGGGTGGGGGAGTGGAGGGGTACAGAGAGTGATAGAGAGAGAGAAACAGGGAGAAACAGACAGAGAGAGACAGAGAGAGAGAGCGACAGAAAGCGACAGAGAGAGAGCGACAGAGAGAGACACAGAGAGAGAGCGACAGAGAGAGACACGGAGAGAGAGCGACAGAGAGAGACACAGAGAGAGAGCGACAGAGAGAGACACAGAGAGAGACACAGAGAGAGACACAGAGAGAGAGTGACAGAGAGAGACACAGAGAGAGAGCGACAGAGAGAGACACGGAGAGAGAGCGACAGAGAGAGACACAGAGAGATACAGAGAGAGTGACAGAGAGAGACACAGAGAGAGAGCGACAGAGAGAGACACGGAGAGAGAGACACAGAGAGAGACACAGAGAGATACAGAGAGAGTGACAGAGAGAGACACAGAGAGAGAGCGACAGAGAGAGACACAGATAGAGGGACAGAGAGAGCAACAGGGAGAGAGTGACAGAAAGAGAGAGAGAGACAGACAGACAGACAGACAGAGAGAGAGACAGACAGAGAGAGACAGTGACAGACAGAGAGAGATGTCACTACTTTAATCTGTGAAATATTTATGCTAGTGTTTGTTTGTAAGTGTATGTAGTAAGTGTAAACTTTTCCTATGCATTTAAAGCAGGCCTGTGTGTGTGTGTGTGTGTGTGTGTGTGTGTTCCTGCAGGAGGACAAGCCTAGCCAGTTTGCTACACAGTGACGTTCTATACAAAAAAATATAAACCTCCGGCATGGAGCAGTCCACTCTCCGGAGTGTTACTGCGCTAAAGTTTCATTATATAAGACAGACAGACAAAGAGCGGCGTGAACTGTAACAGTGACACAGAGCTCAGACTTTAACTTACCCATACTGCCCTTTGATGCGCGAGCGCCTTCACGTCCTTTAAGCCGACGTTAGCTAGCAGCTCTGATGCTAGCACTGTGTATTATTTATCTTTCCGTGGGACTCAGTCGTGCGGAGCGGCGCTTACGTGGACTTCTTTTTGTTACTGTTAATTGTTATTGTTATTATTCGCTAATTAAATCCATCCGGTTTTGCTCTTCACGACGACTTGGCGGTTGTTTCCGAGCGAGGGTCCTTTCTCTGCTTTGCGTGTACAGTGCAGGAAGTTATCCCGAAGTCTCCACCTTTCTTGGATTTCCCTGAAACTCTAGTGGTGCCACAACAGCAAGAAAACTTCGCGATATTTCAGCGGTGGAATCGCGCGAGACTGAGACTGAGACACTGAGACACTCAGACACACACACACACACACACAGGAATGCCATGGAGTCTCCCAGAAAATAACCAAAAAAAAAAAAACCCAACAAAATAAGAGGATATCATATTCATACAGGCAACATTGTAAACAACACAAACAAATCAATGGCAGGGAGTTTACAAGTACAGGCTGAGCGACAAAATAAACAAACACACACACACACACACACACACACAACACCTGGAGCAGGCGGCATGTTTTAGCAGGAGGTGCATGCAGGTATTGTTTGTGTACAGTGTTCCACATCTTCTTCTTTTTAAGAGGAACAAAAAGGGGGGGGGTTTAATATTTAGGCGTATAATATTTTGCCTTCTAAACACTGTTTTTTTTTTTATACCACAAAAATCAACAGAATGAGGACATCATCAACAACGAGCAATGCAAACAGTATAAACAAATCAGTGCCAGGGAAGGCTACAAGTACTAAACAAACAAACAAACAAACAAACAAAGCCTGAAGCATGAGGTAGTATGTTTTTCATGTAGCTTCCCACATCTTTATAGAGAGATTTAGATTTTTACTATTTTGTAGTAAATTACGGATAAATATGAATTCTGCTCTCTTTCATAAGCAGTGAAAATCAGTGTAGGTGATGATGAGGTGGTCGAATGGAAAAAAAGTTACAATCATAGCTCTTTGAATAGATAGATAGATAGATAGATAGATAGATAGATAGATAGAGGCACTTTCTGATTCCCCTGAAGAGACCATTTATTTACAGGAACATGCCTATTTCACAGTCAGACCCTCTACAGAAATGGGAGGAACAATTTGCTTTTCTCTTCACCCGAGCGTGCTTGTTATAGTGTGAATGGTTTCACGTGATCAGCATAAAAATAATAACTAGCAGATATCAAACATGGCCGGTGAAATGGCAGTGATGTTGCAATGCCTCTGAGCTCCTCCCAGCCATGTGGCTAAACTGCTTTGCATGGAATTTGGGTTTCAAGCTGTTGACAGTATTCTGAAATTGCTCCAATCAAAATGTGTTCTAGGATTTGTACTCTTCCTTCAGCAGTTTGCAGTGATGTTTCCAGCAATGCATTTCACTCGCGTTGTGATGAAATGCCTTTTTTTTTTTTAAACCTGTGCAATTGATTCATTCGTGCATTCAGAGAGCATGATCTTAGTAGGTCAAGTGACTTCCTCCTTCCACTGTGTTGAATCTGTGTGTACAGCCGAGGATTGCGTTGATGGTGCAATGGGAGAAATGCCCGGCTGATTCCATGAGTTTAATATCATGTTCCACGGACATTACATTTACAAATATGTATGTAAATTAAAGATAAAAGACATTTTAAACCATCGCAACAACCTGTGTGCTCGTTTCAAATAAACAACTTAAAGCATTGTTTGAAAAAAAATATCTTCAGCACTTTTTTTAAACAACTTTTTTTTTTTGCCTGTCTCAGCCCACTACACTTTACCTTGAAATATAATAATTATGCTTGAAACATCCTTTTCCATGAGTTGTCCATTATAGTTTACCTGAACCCTATGAAATATATGGAATATTCCTCGTCTCATATGTTCAACAGGAAGTCGCATCATCTGAATTTCCTGAAGATCACGTGAAGAAGAAAAAAGTCCTCCGTACTTTCAGCGGCATTGTGATACTGACTCATGACGCGGCTTCAGAAATATAACCATGCTACCCAAATTATAGTTTGAAAGTTAATTATTAATTAAAAATATATATGTATGTTTTTAAGGAAATCATTAGCAAAGATGCTATTTAACCACATTTTTTTGTGTATGTACTAAATGGATGCTTAATAAATAAATAAATAAAAAATAAAGCTTATTATTGATTTAAGAGCAGACATCTGCCATCATCTGATTCACTTTCTACCAGAAGTGTGTACTATTACTACTACTAAGTGTAACATACTGTGCCCGTTGTCTTGTTTTGATAGTTTTTGTACGGTCTTGTGCCATGTGCACGTTTGCACTGTGCACTTTCTGTAACTATATGTTGTCTCCTGTATTTCTGTGTTTGTCTGATGTAGCACCTTGGTCCTGGAGGAACGTTGTTTCGTTTCATTGTGTACTAACTAGCTGGATATGGTTGAAATGTCACTTGAAATGAATGATTTTTTAGATTCAATGTTAAAAAATGATAAAAAAAAAGTTTCTTTTTTACAGGAGTACAGTACAGGAGAACAGAATATGAAGGTTAACAACACTGAGCCACTAATGTTAGAACTTGAGTGTGTGGTAAGTCGGTAAGAAAAAAAGACCCGGAGGCTCTTAGTCAAGAAAAGTGAGTGGCTGTACTGTCTGAGTGAACCAATGATCTTACACAGCTACTGCAATAAATATTCTCATCTATGCTTCAAAGGTTTTAATATTCACTCTCCTGCTGTGATATTATATACAGTGGATATAAAAAGTCTGTTTTTGTGGGGAAAAAAAATCTTTCTCCACCTTCAAGAAACAAGTGTACACACCCCTTAACTAATCGTTAAAGCACCTTTTGCCTGTAATACAGCACTCACTGTTTTTCGGTAAAAATCTATCAATGTAGCACATCTTCAATTGGTAATTTTATTCCACTCTTCCTTGCAAAAATGCTATTGGACTGCAAGGGGATCTCCTGTGCACAGCCTTCTTCTTCAAATCATTCCACAGGTTTTTGATAAGATTTAGACCTGGGCTCTGACTGGGCCATTCCAAATTTTTGATCTTGGTCTTCTGAAGCCATTCTTTTGTTGGTTTGAATTTGTGCTTTGGGTTGTTATCATGCTGGAAGGTGAAATTTTTCTTCATCTTCAGCCGTCTAACAGAGGCCTGCAGGTTTTGTGCCGAAACACATAAATCCATGATTCCCTCTGTCTTGACTACAGCTCCAGTCCCAGCTGAAGAGAAGCAGCTCCAGAGCATGATGCTGCCACCACCATGCTTCACCGTTTTGTAGTGTTCTATGAGTAATAATCTGTCTTGTTTTTGCATCAAGCATATCTTTTAGAATTATGCCTAAAATGTTCTACCTTTGTCTCATAAGACCATAACACACTTTGCCACAGGGTTTATAGGGTGATTTAAGTGGGCCTGGATGTTTTCTCATGAGAAAGGTTTCCGTCTAGCCACCCTACTCCATATCCCAGACATGTGAAGTAACCAGCCCTTGCCAGATACCAGTTCTGAAGCTGCTGTAATGTTGCTGTAGGTCTCTTGGTGTTTATTTGGAGTTAATCAGAATCACTTCATTGATGATAGGTGTATGATAATTACTTTTGAATTCTGAGCAGTGTTTAAATTACCATACCATGTTTCTGCAGAGAAGGAATGTCTTGTTCATAACATATATAGGGCGTTACAAAAAACAAAACAACAAAAAAAATCACATCATATTCATGCTTTAAAAATTAGATTATCCTGTAATTAAGACAATCCAGTCTTTGTCGGAAGGCATGTGCAAGCAACTTGTTTTCCAGCAGAGGTCACAATTTCTTTTGAGTAGCATAGGTCCATTTGGTTTGTCGGTATCAAGTTCAAGTCTTTTACTGTCATATGCATAAAGAGGTAGGCTACATGTATACAGAAAATCATGAATGTGTAAAAAAGAACCGCAAACCTACAGATTCAAGCATACATTATTGTGCAAAATACAAAGTACAAACGATAATACAATTTATGCAAAGGACATATGTAATATGAGTAGAGTGCCATGGTATATGATACAAAACATTTAGAACGTAATGTAACTGCGGCTTCTGTATATTCACTCTACTTAATGGATGACTGATAAACAGAAGTACTCTTCAAGCTGCTACTAACTGCAAATGGAAGTAAACATTTACTTATATCTAGTCTGTACCCATTTTACATTTAGCCCATTTTACATTGTAGCAGTTCATTCAAATCATTGAACAACATACTGCATCCAACTGATGAAAAAAAATATATAGAAGTTCATCTCCTAATCAGTTTATTTAAAGATGTAAAATGACAGAAAACACCAAGGCAGCAGTTAAATTAATGCCACATTCAGCTTGAGTTAACTAATCTGTGCTCCACGGAGTCACTAACCCATTTACAAGGAGTTCCCTCAGCAGAAGGTGGCTCTGCACATGAGGGCTTACTCCTGTTTCTTTGCTTTAGCTCCTTAGTGCACGTGTCCACCAGATGGTGCCCATCACTAATACTGAACGTGGATGTGTAACAGCATATTTGTGTTAATTGATGTTATCTCTCCATTTTTGACTGGCTTCGTGAAAATCTGAATTTTGTCAATAACATGCAAAGTACATACAACTACAGTGGCTCCAGAAAGTATTCCCCCCTAGTGATTATTATTGTTATTTTTTGCTGTATTGCAAAATCAAATTTAAGCAAAATAGAATGTGATTTTTTCCTGCTCATTTTGAAGTGACTCTCTACAGAAATGCCATTGATTGTGTCATCATAAAGAGGCTCTTGATGCCTTCCTCCTCTCCTACTCCTTCATCAATGAGCCTCCCTCGCCAGGATGACAGCCACGATGATGCTGAGGCATACCTGGATATGTGTGAGAGCACAGTTTTCGGCATGCGGTTGGCCAAAGTGAGCTGAGTCTCTGCATCCAGGCTCTTCTCACTGGAGAGATACAGTGGTGGCCTGCTGCCCAAGAAAGAGCCAGTGGATTATCTGGTTTTCAGAAGTGCTGTGCTCGAGCAGGTCGGTTTGTCCCTGGATGGGCTCCACGGATGATTCCACTTGATGGTGTTGGAGGAATGGGAAGGGCTATTCACATTCACGCAGAGGCATTGGCTTAGACCTGATCCACAGCAGTCAGAGGTCATAGAGTTGGTGGCAAAGGAGCGGTTTGCCCAACTTCTGGCCAGTACCCCTGAATGGGTCCAGTGCCACCAAACCATCCAGCTGGCTGAAGACCGTATTTCTGAAAAGTATTGACCCCGAGCACATTGTTCTTCCTGTCCCCAGGACAAAATTAGCCAGCAACACTCTGCAAACTGTAGGGGAGGTAATCACCAGAGCTGAGAATATCCTCAGCATGCTGTGGCCACACATGCTGTATGATGCCCATGCCAAAATCCTTACCTCCTCTCCTTCTAACCTGCCTCTTTCTCTTCTACACTCTCTTCTTCAGGGTGTCCCCAGAGCTGGGTAGGTCTGCTGGGGCTGTGAGGAGCCAGGACGAAATGGAGGTGGATCAAATTCCTCTTGGTCTTTGCAGTCCCATGGCCCTCCTCTAATCTGGACGTGGCATAAAGAGTGCCGGTCAGTACTCAAGGAATATACATCAGGCCAAGGGGTATACATCAGGTGGGTTCAGGCTGATGTATACACACATTTCATCACTTAACACTGAACATAGGGACCAAAAGCATAAAACAATGGTGATGGTTACTACACTTTCACACCCAAAATGGAATGCCCAAGTGGAATGGAGTGGAATGCCCAAGGTTTGTTCAGTTAGCAGTGGACTTAGGACTGGGTTGGGAGTGTGTGGCTTTGGCAGAAGATGCACTTCCTGGTATATCACATGACTGTGATCAGGGCGGGGCAAGCAGCAGGGTGCAGGGTGATAGGATCTCTGCCTTCAGTGGACGTGTTCCCACCCTCTCATGCAACAATACAGGGGTATTGTTTTGTATTAGTCCTCGAGGACACAGTGTCTTACCCTGTTTCTGTGGTGTTCTCTATATGTCATACTGCAGCGGTACATTATATTACAGAGATTATGTTCAGCTCATTTTGACCTGGGAGTAGGAAGGTGACCAAATGGTAATTTTAGTCCTTATCACATTCCAAGTTATGCATCTTTGATGTGTGTAGTCAGGTGGTCCTGTTGCCCTACAGAAGTTAGGACCATGGTGCAAAGTAATTTAGATTAAAAGATATATTTATTGTGTATTTTAATATAAATTATACAGTTGCATTGCTAGAAAGTAAGAGGTGACCTGGGTCTATGGGAGATCCACTGAACAAGCTCTTAAAAGGTAAAGGTACACTATATGCCCAAAGGTTTGTGGAGACCTGACCATCAAACCAATATGTGCTTGCTGAACATCCCATTCATATTTATTCCCTTTCTGCTGTTATTATAAGTTCCACTCTTCTGGGAAGGCTTTCCACTATTCAATTCAATTCAGTTATATTTGTATAGCGCTTTTAACAATGGACATTGTCGCAAAGCAGCTTTACAGAAATAAATGGATTAACAAAATATATA
>CM074963.1:1206294-1216903 GCA_037577455.1 Pangasius macronema
TGTGTGTGTGTGTATATATATATATATATATATATATATATATATATATATATATATATATATATATATATATATATGTGACTGTGCTGAGGGACTCGAGGGACTTTTCGTTCATCATTGCCGTCACATTACGTACTAGAACAACAGTGTATGGCATGTTAACATGTTGTTCCACATACACAGCTTTTAGGCTGATGTCAGGAATAAGAAAAATAGCATAACCTAGACATGTAGGTACATGGCTACACCTGGCCTTGCGTTTCCTGTGTTTCTGTGGACAGTGTAACAACCAGTCTTGCTGACACGACAAAGGAGATCCCCCTTGAATTCATACTTTGTCATTTATACTGTATAATTTGATGCTTATGGCAGATGAAGTTTGACTTTAATTGCGAATGTGACACAGCAGCTTTGAAGAATATCAAATACCGCTATCGTCTTAAGTGTTCTGATATCAACAAGTTAACAATCAAACTGACAAGTCAATGACATTAAAAAAGGATTTTGTTCAATGGGGAAGAAGTCTGCGTTTTGACAACCGAGGCAGGAAGGCAGGAGATGCGGTACTTCTTGGGTGACTTGTCGTGCAGCACTGCAGCAGCAGAGCATTGGGCTGAAGAAAAGCAAATGCACATGCTGCATCAGTCTCTCGACCAGCCTCACCCTCAGGTCAGCCTGAAGATGTGATGAGTCATTCAGTAGAGCATGTATGCGATACTCTGAGCATGCACAGAGACGGATTAATCACCCGGTGAGACATTTTCTCAGTGTCANTCACCATGCTAATGATCAGCAATTTCAATAAATATGTTGAGACGTTAAAACAGCCAATTTTCATGAGTTAATCTGTTATATTAAACAGCTATATGATGTCTAACAGGCTCATTAAGGTCTTATACAGTTCTCACATCCGTGTTCCAATCGTAGCCGTGTCCGGTCTCAGCTACACCCTCATGAGACTCCAGCTACCGTAGATTCGTCATGCTGTTCCTTCATCTGCATTTGGTCAAAGATGCCATGAAATGTACTGTATGTGGTCACACAGTGTAGTGTTTCTCACTTCAAAGGATTTTCTCTCATATGTCTTATGGATTACGTGAGGATGCGAGTGATCAGTGATTAATTTAAAATCTGTATAGAGAAATATACTTATTTGGAGTTATTGCAAGATGGTAACCAAGGTTTGTTCGTTTTTCACTGACTATCACCATAGAAACGAACTCGCTCTCGCTGGCTTTACACAGTGGAAGTTTCCTACAAGTAGCTGTGTCTTGCAAGTTTTAGGCTGGTTTTACATGAGGAACTTGAATTTGAGGAACTATTGACAGTTTCACAAAGCAGTTCAGTTCTAAATGACAAATCTGTAATCCGGTAATTCAACAATGCAGCACACGAACTAACAAGAGTCTAACAAGGCAGAACAAATAATGGCACAAGCAGCTATTCACACAGATGACATGTTATCTGGTAGGTAGCTAGCTGAAAATGGAGGTGTAATTGCACCCAAGACAAATTTACACAAGCACAAAACACTTTGCCAATACATTATGTCAGTGGCCTGCCATAACGTTATCATGGAAGACGTGCATTGTGGGAGTACACTAGGATTTGGACAGATACCATCGTATTATTTACTACAGCTACACCCAGGGACACTGCTGTTTTAACATCTGTGGTTAAGAACATTAAAAAAAAAAAAAAAAAACGGGTAACAAACTTAAAATGACATCTTTTGCATAGAACGGCTGGAAGTAAGAGACAATGCAGGATGTTGCTTGTCAGTTGCCAGGCTGACTACAAAGCAAATGCATTTGCTCAGGGCACTGCTTTGCTGATCATATCACACATGAAAAAAACAAGGCATGAGCTCAACAATGTGACACAGAGCAGCACGCACATACTGGGGCAGAATATACACAACACAAAAATCAAATCCCTACACACACACACACACACACACACACACTTGGCAGAAGAAACCAACCAACCAGAGAGCGTTGAAGAAGTTTAATAGCGTAACTCCTTGGTCCTTGGTCCTGCTGTGAGCTGTAACTATTTGTTAAGTCTTAACACCTTTTAGTATTAATTCTCAAAAAAAGTGTGATGAATACGGGTTCAGGATAGTGATGGGTTCTTCTTGAACCATTCGTTCACTTTGAGCGAATCTTTAATGTGACTCGGGAAAAACGAGTCGTTCAGTCGCGCATGCGCAACATCCCATAGGCTCTGTACTGGAGTTAGTTCACCGGTTTCGGGTCTTCGGGCCTGAGTCATTCGTTCATCACGTGACCGCCCCGTGAGCTTAACCAGTGCAGTCTGAGCCGGAAAGAGAATTGATTAGTTCATCTCTCGAGTCTTTCAAGTCGTTCGTTCTTTTGTCACGTGACATGACAATATTAGATAGAGAAATTAGTTAATTTACAACCTTTCTTCCTTTACCACATTCAGAAATTAAAAGCAACAGTTTGAGACCAGAAACGCATCACATAACTGTAAGAGTAAATAATAATAATAATAATAATAATAATAATAATAATAACTATGCACCCGTTTGTAAGGAAGGTTGTAAATGAACTAATTTCTCTATCCAATGCAGTCATGTCATGTGATGAATGAAAGAATCAAACCCGAAGACTTGTCAGATAAGAGGTGAGGTGAGCTAATCATAGACTAAAGATCCAGGTAAACAATCAGTTAATGTTTTCTGTTTCTTACAGCATTATAATTTTGTCTTGGTTGTAGATCAACGTTTGCGTAAGTAGTAGATGTGTTGGGGAAGTAACACGCAACATTTTAACTATATTTTGCTAAAATTAACGAAATGACTAAAAAAAAAAAGAGTCGTTCATTTTGCTGAATGAGACTCAAAGGTCCGAGTCGGTAAAATGATCCGAACTTCCCATCACTAGTTCAGGAATTTTAGTGTAAACAGAATGAAGAAACAATAAGCCGATAGGAAACTGTAAAGGCTGCTCGTTAATACAGATTGCAAGGCCAGCTGGAAAGTGAAGATTTCAGGGTGTTCTCCAGCTCCAGCCACACCCCCGAGTACAACGTAGGATTGTGATTGGACCGTGATTTCATTTCAGTGTGGCATAACTGCAGCGCAGTAACGAAAGTGAAACGCAGTGCAACATGGGAATTACAGTCATTTCAGCCTGCATTTAATCCATGAAAAAAGCAATAACTTGCGGATTGTTTTTCACTGTAGAGATCAAGAGCAAAATGAAGGTTTGAGTATAGACCGTTTGCTGCGTGGGAAGTGAGCATTGCGTTTCATGATCTTCAGCTTGCTTTTCTGTCTGACTCGAAACAGTGTGGATTTCTTTCAAGAGTTCACTTTTGACTTTCCACAAATGTAGCATTTAATACTTAAAACGCAATCACTATAACCAGTTAAGTGACATGAGAGCAATGCAGTGAAGGTTTTGCTTTTCAGTGTGTAATGTTTACTGTAATGTTGTTGTTTTTTTATAACCTGTAATGTATATGGTAGGGATTTTCAGGATAAAGAACATTGAGTGTATGGACTATACGCATAAACAGCAGAAAATGACGATGCGTCTTTGTGTTGTGTGTATTAGAGCACATTGCTAAAGCAGTGTATAGATGAGGAGAATAAAATGTAGGCACCAACATAAAGGCGTGAAGTATGAACTGATGTAATCATCAGCTAAGGGGAGCCGAAAACTGTTATGAATGGTTTTTGGCAGCTCTGGAGCCCCAGTAAATCTGTAATCGCTTCAGAATGGTGCTGCATTTCTAAGTGTTTATAAGTCGCTGTGAAGGTCATCTGCCACAGTGTAATCTGGGCATTCATCTTTTTTTCTTTCTTTTTTTAAATACCAGTTGTTTTCATGATTCGAGATGCTGATCAGAATGCAAGGGCTTTCTTTTATTCTCTTAACGTGGCTAGAGCCAGGGCAGTGCCCATTCAGAAATGAAGGTTCTGAGTTAGTGGAAGGTTGGGTTGGAATCCCAGGACTGCTAGATGGCTGCATTTGTGCGCTACTAGATGCTGTCAGTCCCTTAATCCTCAGTGGATCAGCTGTGAGCTTGGCCTGTGTTCTGTTGCTTTGGATGGCACTGAAGTACTTATGTGTAAATCAGAGATGTTGATTACACACTTTATCCACTGTTGTATTCATAATGTAATAAATAACTAATCTTAGTAACATGGTGAAATTTTCAGGGACAGTTTTAAAATAAAAAAAAAAAACAAAGAACATGGACACGTCCATTGTGATGTCCCATATTTTCCGTTCTTTGGATTTTTTCTTTCAAAGAGAAAAACCACTTTCGCACTTTTGCATTTGTAATTTCTCTGGATTGCTTTGTGCCGTTAGCATAGGCATTATTTTAGTAAACATGTTCTTGCTAAACGATGATGACAATAATATTCTCGCTTTCTTTCTTTAGCTTCTCTATACTCTGCTTGGTGATGTCTTGGTCCAGGCTTTAACCACCAGCCCGGACACTGAGGGGTCTCTATCCCCCCGTCACTACCGCCACATCGACCCTGACACAGGCACCCAGCTTGTGTGTGACAAATGTCCAGCAGGCACGTACGTTTCATCCCACTGTACCAATAGCAGCGTGCGAGAGTGCACTGAGTGCCCAGCGGGCACATTCACACGTGGTGAGAACGGTGTTCAGCAGTGCCATCGCTGCCGAAGTCACTGCCAAGCTCCTTTTGTTGAAAAGTCTCCTTGCACAGCTACTACAGACCGCGTGTGTGTGTGTCCGCCCGGCACCTACGCCAAGGCCGGAGAGTGCCTCCACCACCCAATGTGCCTGCCTGGTTGGGGTGTGCGCAAGCAGGGGAGCAAGATAGAAGACGTGCGCTGCCGCAGATGTCCGCGTGGCACCTTCTCCGATGTGCCGTCGCGTGTGCTGAGGTGCCAAACGCACACGGACTGCCAGGCACTAGGAATGCTGCTGCTGCTCAAGGGCACGGACAAGACGGACAGTGTGTGTGGAGCCTCATCGCTAGGCCCTGTCTCATCATCCTCACACAGCAGTGACCCTGCACTCAGAGGTAAGAATGGAAAAGCAGTGACGGGAGCGTGTACAGGACGTGCACTTCTGCACCGTTTGCTGGAGTGCAGAGAAAACTCTTAAGAGTCTGAATGTTGGAAGAGCTCTAGGAGACATTTCCATGAGATTTTAATAAGATAAAAAAAAATAAACATGCCACTGTAGTGCCATTAACGTCAGGTTACCTCACGATCTGTTCCCACAAATGCTCAATTTCCTTTTTTCCCCAGCCGAGAATATTTTGACCATTCATATATCCACTTTTTTAAATTAAATACAGTGTAAAAACAGTATCAGAATGAGAAAAGCATTTTCATTGTTATAAATAAAATATGAAAGCATGAATGGTTTAACATGGACAACGTCATTGTTTCAAAACTGGCTTACAGCGTACATCCTGTCTCTAAGCCTCAGGAACGTTTCAGCAAAAATGTCTATAAATACTTGTGTTAATCAGTAGGTCTCTTCACTAGTGATGTAAACTTGGTGAGAGTTCGCTTCCTGCTGTTTCCTTTGCAAACTGTGTAAAAAATAAAAATTGCAGGGGGGCTCAGGTATGTGTGTAATTGGCGAAGGTGAAAGAAGGTGTGAACTGGAGTCATTTTAGGGCGTTTTGTTACTCTAATCTCTAACAGACCCCACACTAAATTTCTGACCATCTGATTAAAAAAAACCTTTAGACACACACAGATATTTCACAGGGTGTGTTTTGTAGGTCGTGATGGTCTGTAGTTTCTTCAAACGGCAACAGAGCAGCCGCTGACATCCCAGTTTCCTTTGTTAGTGGACATTTCTCTAATCTCTAATTCTCCTCTGTTTCCAAACAGAAGATGGCAAACAGGCGTCTTTTAAATGACACTTTCTCTTAGTTGTTCATGGAAGTGAGATGGTGTAGTCATATGAAACTTTCAGCATTACCACTGTGTAAAAGAACAGTTGTTTTTTAAGCCATTTTAGCTTTTAAGAGCATACAGTTGAGACACAGAATTAATATAGAAGGAGTGTTAACCAGTGCCAGTCAGTGATTTCTCTCATATAGTCATGCTGTGTAAGACCAGTAGCAAAAGAGTTTGTAGCTGAGATAACCATGCATTATAGTACCCAAACAATGTGTTAGCCTAGTCTGTTTTCGCATGTAAGGGATTTGTTCTGGTAACTCCGTGCTCACAAAGACAACAGTGGACTGGATTAGGCGGCGTAAACAGCGGGAGATTGTTTTAGTTAAAGTATAATGAATTGACAAAATATGTGGGTGCTCTTGAGAACAGTACACAACCATTGTGTACACAGTATATAGCTTTATATACGTTTATTAGTCCCGTAGAATGACTGATGGGTCACACACAGATACAGAGTCTGAAGAGGTTAAGTTGAGTGTGTACAAGCAAAAGACCTTAAAGCAACTCCAAGACTATGCTGCATTCGACTTACCTCAGAAATGGGAGCACTGTTTTCCATTGTCAGTGTATTTCAGAGCAAAACTAATTTCAATGTCTGAACAGAACGATAAGATCATACCATAAAGATCATACCATTTTCTCGGGGAATGCATTTCCAGGATGATTCGGTCCATGTTACGGAAATCATGGTGTTGATTGGGAAGTTCAGAGCTGCCGGTATGAGACTCGATATCAGTTTTTTTGCTGTATTATCTTGAGACACCGAATTTTTCAATTTTGTTTCACTTTCATACCAGTTGGAACTTTAGGAGAGTCCATACTCCACTTGCAGTGAACTCCACAAAACGGCTTGCTGATAGAATTTGAAATGTTTATTCTTTTGTGTATTAAGGGCATCTGTATGTGTGCATTTGACTTCTCTTTATCTTTCTCTCCTGCTCACACTACAACTCTCTCTCTCTCTCTCTCTCTCTCTCTCTCTCTCTTTATCCTTTGCCATATTGTGCCTTTCAGTCCGGCCATCAGTGGCAATTGTGGAATTAACAAATCCACAAACTACCCTTGCCATGTCAGACATCCTGACCCCCACAAGCCCCTCGGATGAAGCAGGAGTTCTGAATACTCCAACGCCGAATCCCTTGCCATCATGGAATCTCCTGCCGGCTAATCAGCAAGCTCTGTCAGAAAGGAAGAGCCAGGGTTCCATCAGGAGAGGTTCGCCTCGGCCAAGCATGCACAAGCACTTCGACATCAACGAGCACCTGCCCTGGATGATTGTGCTGCTCCTGTTGCTGCTTCTCGTGGTGATTGTGGTGTGCAGTGTTAAGCGCAGCTCGCGGGTGCTAAAGAAAGGGCCCAGACAGGACCCCAGCAGCATCGTGGAGAAAGCCATTCACAAGAAGCCCAGCTCTCCTGCTGGGCACAACAAGGAGAAGTGGATCTACTACTCCAGCGGCCAGGGTGAGATCCGAAGTGTTCTTACTATTATTTGCACTATTACTATTATCTGCACTATACTTCGCTATTAGATTCTGTTCTGTGACAGAACATTGTTTTTGTTATCTACAAAATAGCATGAATACACTTTTTAACTGTTTAGCTCAAAGAAAGGAATTTTAAGTAATGACCAGCAGTAATGCGACAAATAAGAAACGACTCTTTTTCACATTCAAGATGGTTTTACAAAGACTAACCGGGAAAAAGAAAGAAGGATGTAAGGCGACTAGGCAGAAAAGATTAGTGTAGATGCGAAGACACCTTCAAAAAAACAACCTTCATTTCATTTCAAAAATGACATTAAACATTTACTTTTTAAAAAAACTACTACAAAGAGCAGTAAAAAGTAACAAACTAAACAAAGTCAATACTGAGTGTGACGAGTCTTTGCGTGTTAAACATGCGTCAGTAGCCTCAGGTACGGTTTGTGCAGTAGGTTTTTCTGAGCTTCCTGGAGAATCTCCTTCTTCTGGAGACAGTTGCACTCGCTCCTGTTTCTGCAGCACAACCCACAGTGTACGAATATTTTGAAATGGTCAACAAGCCACATTCAAATGAATAGGGTCCATGTTATTTTAGTCTTCTTCACTATCCTGATATGTTGCACTAGCGTAGTTTCATATAACTGTTTGTCTGGTTTGTGTTCCAGTCTTCCGGATTTCCTAGACTAGTAAATACTTTTTGATTTTTTTGACAGTAATCACGACAACAGCATAAAGTTGTAAGAGATACAGAGCTCAGCCAGAGATGTTTTGGCTCTTAAATCTTCTTTTGGCTTTTAAATCTTCCGGGTATACATAAGGTACACTGTGACAGAACAATGCCGCTCGAGTTGCCTCTGCTTCTGCACGCACACACACACACACACACACAGTCATGTGCCAACTGTAAACCAGATCGCTCTGCTTCACACTGGGCCGTATCACACCACCTTAGTGTGGATTATTTTCCTGTAACAATGCAACACTTCCTACTAGACTGGTAAGTCAGTGCAGGGAATATTCCTTTGGTTTTTAGTTACACATACGAATTTACTGACATAATAACGTTCAAATGATACAGTAGTCCTGTAAATAAATAAATATGGAATTAAAAAAAAATTCATAATGTCCATTTGGGGTTGTTTGGGAACCCCTGATTTATATGTCACGTTATTGTCATGATTAGCTGCAGGAGGCTGGCAAGCACTCAGACACTGGGAGCACTGGGAGCGCTGGAATACGACATACGTTTATTTACTGACACAATTCATCACAATTCCAATTCATTTTCACCTACAGGCTTAACATGAGTTGCACAAGCACTGGGCCGGTGTAACACCATCTCTTTTCTCTTGCGTAGCTCCCATTTTCTTCCAGACACACACTTTTTTTTTTTTTTGGAAAAAAAAAGAAAAAAAAAAACAACATTTTTTTCCATGTAAATTTGTACTCACATTTTTTTAATTCTTAGTCACTCACCCTATCACATACATCTCTATTTCTTTCTTTCTTTTTTTTTTTTTTCGTCTCTCATGTTCTGCATGCCGGTAAGGCGATACCCGGATCATCTCATCTGTCTTGCTTGTCTTCTATTTCCTCACAAGCACACAGACGTAGACAGAGAGATTTTGTTGGCTCTAGAGTAGTTTTTACAAAACTAACTCCCACACACTGACTCTCTCTCTCTCTCTCTCTCTCTCTCTCTCTCTCTCTCTCTCTCTCTCTCTCTCTCCTGTCTCCTGTCTCTTGTATCTCCCATTTACTCACTGAACATGAATACACATTGTACTGTTTGTCCCATTCACACAGCTGCTTTGTTTTTTTTTTGTTTTTTTTTTTTTACTTACTCACTCCCTCTTTCTGCTCACAGGCCGTCTTTCCTGTTCTTTCTGTCACTCTTTTTTTGTGTGTCTTGGCATCTTTCTTTTGTCTTTCACTTGCTTTTATGGTGGTTTTTAGTTGCTGTGTGTCTCATTTCTTTCCTGTAAAGTGTGAGTGTATGGGGGAATGACAGCATCTAGGGCTGCCAGGTTACACTAGTGGGACTTCATCACTAAAACATCGTGCACTGACTGATGTAAGCTTAAGCTGTGTGTGTGTGTGTGTGTGTGTGTGTGTGTGTGTGTGTGTGTGTGTGTGTGCACCCCAGATCCAACCACAAGCAGTTTAAACCAGATTATTCCAGTTCCCTGTTTGGTGAGTGGGTTTATCAGTGCAGTACTAAAGCATGGCGGGATGAGACAAAGGGGGTTGTGTTACGGGAGGTGCCCGGGTTCAGGGTTCCCACCACATCCTCCGTTAAAGGCCTCTACATCTTGCGCACATGCTGATGTGACTTTGTCAGAAGTACTGTACATGAAAAACAAGCAGACATTTCATACAGTATGTGTAATCTTTTCATCTTTTTTTTTTTTGCTTTTATTTTTTTTTTTTAAGATTTATGGCAAGGAGAAGACATGGTTTTTACGATGTGGAAAAATGAAGCAAAGCTAAAACATGTCAATTTTTTTTCTATGTTTAAAGTGATATAGCAGCCAACAAAATTCAGGTGAAAAACAAATAGAAAAATTTTAGGGGAAAAAAAAACTACAATAGTCTGGTTGCATAAGTGTGCACACCCCTTAACTAATCCAGTCCTAACTCTGACAGTAAAAACTCAATGGTAATACTTGTTTGTTTTGTTATACACTGAAAACATTTGTGTTTGAGATCAAAAGATGAATATGAGACGATAGCTCAGAATTTCAGGTTTCATTTTCTGATATTTAATACATCTACAGTAGATGTATTAAACAACATGGCACCTTGGGTGGCAGAGCACCCGATTCTTAAGGTGAACAAAAGTATTGGAACAGATAGAATTAAAGAAACACTTAATATTTGGTTGCATATCTGTTGCTTGCAATAACTGCATCAAGCCGGTGACCCACTGACGTCAACAAACTGTTGCAGTCTTCTATTGTGTTGCGTTTCCAGGCTTGTAGCGCAGCTTCTTTCAGTTGTTGTTTGTTTTTCGGGAGGTTTCTCCCTTCAGTCTCCTCTTCAGGAGGTTAAATGCTGCTCAGTTGGGTTAAGGTCTGGTGATTTGCTTGGCCAGTCTAAAGACTTCCACTTTTTCCCCTGATGAAGTCCTTTGTTGTGTTGGCGGTGTGTTTTGGGTCGTTGTCTTGCTGCATGATGAAGTTTCTCCCAATT
>CM074963.1:1229566-1244257 GCA_037577455.1 Pangasius macronema
TCTCTTTATTAGTGGGCAAACCAACAAAATCAGCAAGGGATCAAATACTTTTTACTCTCACTGTATATATATATATACATTGGATGGTTCATAAAAGCTTTATGTATGAATTGGTCTTTAGTAGCTACAAACTGTTGTTTGTTCCTGTTAATAATGACTAAAATATCTTTAGTATTAGTTTGTGTTTAGGTGAAGTAGTGGTGGTGTTAGAAGGCTTAAGGTCAGGAAGATATCATTACTGAATAAAATTAATATAGCCCATATCTAAATATCTACCATAGGGACATCTTTTATTATTATTATTATTTTTTAGCATTTTCATATTTTTAATATGATTCATATATTAAACACTTGGTGTAGAGTAACCCACTAGACTAGACTATTAGTAAGGTGTATTGCTTTGTTCCAGGAAGTTTTTTTTTTTTTATTTGTTTTGTATGCAGGTCAGCTGTAGGGGCGAAAGCATCGAGTCTCCAACCTGTAGCCAGATGATTAGTGTACGCTTTGGTGGGCCGTTTGTTGGAATCAAGGTAAAAGTAATGAATATTTTTCTAAAATAATAAAAGAAATTGTAGGGGTATAGGGTTAAACCTGATATAAAACATGAATAAAAAATTTTTACTTTTTTATTTAACACGTTCATGGCACGTGTCTAATGCAGCACTAGGTGTCTGTATGTGTGCTTACAGAAGTTATTCATATGGCTTATCTCTAGCTAAAATCTAAAATCTGTTTATTGTTTAAAAAATATTTAATTAATGTCATTCATGAATGATCCTGAAATGAATTTCGAGTATGCTTTTATGGTCTCCTCCTCGATAGCTAAGTCCCTGTTTAACTGAAGATGAAATATTTTATGCTTCTTATTCTCAAGACAACTTCAGTAGCGTATCATTAGTGAACTACTCACTGAGGACAGAAGTAAAAGACGTGGTGTTTGTCCTCTTTATTTACAGCTTGAGTCGTTATATGGTATTTGTCTATGGATAGATTAAGCATATATATTATATATATATTATATTTTAGTCAACAATATTTGATCTGATTCTATTTTTCTTTGATCCACTCGGGATTATTGGATTCTCAAGTGGTGCATTTGACTTTAATTTAAAAGTTCTAATAAAATGTGTTTTTTTTAATTATTATTATTATTACTGATATAGCTGCGAGCATGTGGTGTGTTTATAAGGTGTGGGACATTGTTTATTCTTTTTTTTTTTAATTTAGTATTTTATTTTACAAAGGTGAAAGATTGCCCCTTTGTTTTGCTTTATGTGGACATAAAATAAACAATGAAATATTATGCATTTAAATTATTATATGTATAAAAATAGACATTATTATTAGAGATGGCATGACACCACAGTTTCTTTTCCGATGTTAGTGATACTGAAACTTTGAGTATCAGCCAGTACCGATACTCATCCAGTACTGTTTTCTTTTTATTGTTAACTACTGAGCTTTATTTATTTAATTATTTATTTTTACAGTTAAACTCTTTCTCACAAAAAAATGACTGTAATGAATGTAATAATTACAGTAAGTAAGTAACTTTTCCAAATTCATTTCCCAACTTTACCATTTGTTACAGGATCTGGGGTATCTGGGTATCAGATCAGTGCCATATCTTATTATTGTTTGTATCCAATTTATGATGTTTCACATAAACAATAGGAACACCTGTACACCTGATCATGTCTGCAGTTATCTAGTCAGCCAATCATGTGGCAGCACAAGGCATAGAATCATGCAGATCCAGGTCAAAAGCTTCAGTTAATGTTCACATCAAACATCAGAATGGGGGAAAAGTGTGATCTGTGTGACTTTAACAGTGACATGGTTGTTGGTACCAGATGGGCTGAGTATTTCAGAAACTGCTGATCTCCTGAGAATTCCACACACAGCCTCTCTGGAGTTTACACAGAATGGTGCAAAAAACAAGGGTCTGAGCAGAGGATCTGCAGGCTGAAACTCCTTGTTGATGAGAGAGATCAGAGGACAATGACCAGACTGATCTGAGCTGACTGGAAGTCCATAGTAACTCAAATAATCACTCTTTCCAACCGTGGTGAGCAGAAAAGCATCTCAGAACACATGCTGAAACCTCAAGGTGGATGAGCTACAACAGCAGAAGAGCACGTAAGGTTCCACTCCTGTCAGCCAAGAACAAGAATCCGAGGCTGTCACCCAGACCGGAAAGCTGAAGAATGTAGAACGAACGTGTGATTTATTTATTTATTTATTTATTTATTTTATTTTTTTTTTCCTTCTCATTTTCAGCTGTCCAGTCTGGGTGAGTCTGTGCCCATGATAGCCAACAACCCTGCCATGGTTAAAGTCACACAGATCACACTTCTCCTTCATTCTGATGTTTGATGTGAACATTAACTGAAGCTCGTGACCTGCAGGTGCATGATTGTGCTGCTGCCACATGACTGGCCGATTGGAAAACTGCATAAATGAGCAGGTGTACAGGTGTTCCTTTTAAAGTGGACAATGAGTGTCCCAATTGGCTTAATGATCTAGGTGACATTACAAAGTCTAAACGTTCTACTTGTTTTCTAGTATAAATAGAGCAGACCAGAACAAAACCAGTAGCTGCAGTAAAACTATAAATTATGGATTATACCTTTAATAAGACACTACAGGTAGAAACTGAGGTCAGTCTTTTTTCAGGTTTTTGGATAACTTGAATCTACGACACATCTAATCTTAAACTGTAGTAATACAAATTGACAGAACTCGACAGTAACATGTTTATTTCACTGTTTACACTCTCAACCACCACATTATCTGAAACTTAACGATTTTCAAGAAGGCTTTAGCTCCGCCCACTTAACACAATCACATCTTGCTCCATATCACTATAAAGCTTGTTTCCTGCTATAAATATCAAGTTATGTGTCGTCATTACATATGTCAGTTTCTTTTATAAACCTTACAAACCACACTTTGTAAAAATAGTATATGAAATCAAATTCATTCTTTGTTTAAATTCATTTTTTTCCATTCTTCATTACCAAAGCTGTCAGCATTTGTGGACCTAATTAGAAGCAGAGGAATTTCTCAAAATGTTGATAACTGTTAGATTTGTAATATATTTTTACACCAAGACATTTTTTTTAAAAATGGCATAAAAATGATTTTATGTGTTATTTTATAGATTAAACAATAAATAAATGATATTTCAACTTGTTCTGATTTTAACTCATCTTGAGATCAGAGTTTTGGGTTTTAGAACATTTATACAAATTTACACATTTAATTAGATGCAGCCTCATTTGTGTAAAAATGCAAATTTACAATGTAATACAACATAATACAATAAATACTGGTAAGAATACAAGCAATCCACTGGCAAGGATTGACTGTTGTCTAAAAAAAAATGACCCTGTTCACCTGTAGTGTCCTGCCTTAAGGTTTAATCTATTATTGTATATAACATTTTCCCCCTTAAATCTTTAAAAATTGTATATGAAACTCCAATATTAATCATCATGTATTGTTTTACAAACAGTCTGCTGAAAATTCAGACAGCAGCTCCAAAATCTAAAGAGGCAACTACAGGTAAACTAGCAAGACTGACATGACACTTTTATATTTCAATATTCATTCTAGAGCGTCTCCATTTGTTAACGGTTTTAAAAGACGTGTCAAAATGTCAAAGGGGAATAAAGTCGGCTTGCACACAGCCTGTTCAGCCTACATGTTTAGGAAATATGACACGTACTGTTTTGCTTGAAAACATCATTCATGTGAGAAGGGAATATTCTGGGTGCTGTATTTACAGATTCAGACTAGATCACGGCTGGCTACTTCCAGGCCTGGTGGATAATTAGGCTAATTAAAAGACCGACTCCTTTGCTACACTGACATGCTGGAGAAGTTTAGTTCAGAGGATAATTATTCAAGTGTTGAGGGTGTGTTGCTTAATAGATAAAATCCGAAAGTAGAGTGTGTGTAAGGCGGCAGTTGCAGGACATTCAGAACGCTCACACAATAAGGACATCAATAGCATTTTGGGATCATGTTAAGAAAAACTGGCAGGTTATTACGTAATGAAGGCTATTAAATATTATTTACTGGAATCAGGCAGACTGATTAGCACTGGTTGTGCAGTATCAATGAAGCATGTTTAATTTCTTAGTTTTTTTCTCTTGTCACCATATAGAAAAGATGTCAAACTACCTTCTGACATTCACAGCCATCTTACTGATGAACATGTGTGTTGTGGAAACACAAGGATTCCTTGAAGGATCAGCCTACGCTGCTGAGGTAGCTTTACAGTACACAAGAGTTCCTATTACTGTAAAGCACAGCTATTATAGACAAGGGCACGGGGAGTATGGGTGCTCAGGGTGCTCAGGGTGCTCAGGGTGCTCAGGGCGAATTTCAGATTTCCTTCAACCGCAAATGTGTCGTCATAGAAATATCTAGAACAGTGATTCTCTGCTACTGTCATTTTCTGTGCTAAATTACAATTTTGCTTCGAAGAGCACAGTACAAAAGAAAATAGATAATAATAACTGTGGAAAAAAAGGGAAGAGAAGCACATGCACAGTAATTTAGTGCACCTTCAGCATGCATGAGGCCGCAAAGGAAACTGCGACATTTCCTCACTCATGAAATTAAATGAATTATTGTTCTGCTTAATGTTTCGATTCTCAAACTGGAATGAATTGAATTCTCTCTTCTTTTTTTTGGGTGAAGAAAGACCAGTGGTACAACAACTCTACACTGTACATGCTAATGGAAAAAAAACAAAAAACAAACAAAAAAACATTTTCTTTCAGCTTCTTGTTCATCATGATTTGTGTCAGTTTCACAGATTTGCAGTTAATTCATTAATTATGTTTTATTAGAAGACTTTGTTTAACATTTCAGTCTTTTTAATAATGTACATCACAATTATTATTATTATTATTATTATTATTATTATTATTATNATTATGTCTAAACTTTTAAAGACTTGAACTCACAGATTTGCTGTTGTAAAAGAGCCTTTCTGTAATTGCTATGTTATAATATAATATTAATTTTTTTATTCTCAGCCTAATTCCAAAGATGAGCGACTCAATCACTCAAGACAAAAACGAGAATGTAAGCAAAAAAGCCATTTTCTCTGTTGGATTTGTTAAGTACTTATTATTATATTCCATAAAATAATCTGTTGAATTACAATTTAAAGTCACATCAATGTCAATCATTTAATCTGAAAACTGATCTGTAACTGGTATGTTATTTCACGGCCACGTAACGGTGCATGATTCAGTGTTCACCATAAATGCCACCTTCTTACAGCAATCATTTCCTCCTTTCTTCTTGCCTGCTGTGTCCTGCTAGTGGGGGTCAGTAGAGATTGTGTTGGGGTGACTATAAGACTATAAATCTCATGGTGATGCTGCGGACCAGCTGACCAATCACAGCTCTCCAAATTAATAGAAGCATGAAAGTGCAGCAGAATCTCTCCCTGGCATTACGCTGCTCATTTGTGAATTGTGTGCAGTCTGGTTTGTGTTTGGATTGTAAGTGTGTGTGTGTGTGTGTGTGTGTGTGTGTGTGTGTGCATGGGCACCTGATTGTGTGTGAAGAGGCCTTTTTCCTTCCTTCCATTTTTTAGCCAAAAATACTTAACTTTAGGCAGAGTAATTAATCATTAATTTCATTCATTTTTTTATTACAAATTTTGTCCATACTAGTTTGACTTTATTTTGAAGAACTATGCTTGTATATAGTAGCCATAGATTAATGACTTTAATGGCTTCAATGAGTACAGTTGTCATCATCGTGAGGAGCAATTCCATCTCCCGAACCCAAGTGTAGCTGAAGTTTGCTTCTTATGTGGGTTTTTCATTCCACCTGAGGCCTGTTACATACTCTACGCAAACCCTGATGGAGATGTGACCTATTCCACAAGGGCGCTGCAGAGTAAAAGGTGCATCAGAACAGAGATTTGAAATCTCTACTACCACAGTCAACACATTGCCAATTGTGGTTCTCCTTGGTAGAGCTCTACAAACAGGACTTGTTGTATGCTTTTCTTTCCTTCCTTCCCTCTCTGGTGTGGTAGGAGCAATGCATGGCACCTTGCTCTTGCTCTGGAAGTCCTTTAAAGATCTCCCTTGCACATGCACAAGTGGGTAGTCAGATGTTAGTCAGTGGTGCAACAGAAAAGCATTTGCCCTATCGTCCAGAGATCTCTCTCCTTTTAATCACAGTGACACTAGCCAAGACATGTAGCATGAGCAGCAGTTGGTGGCTTTACGTGTTAGCCTTCTCTCTCCCAGGTCGCTAGCTGTTATATGATAGAGGAGAGCTGGCTAGTGGGTTGGAAATGACTAAGTTAGGGAGAAAAATCATGGAAAAAATCTGAAAAAAAAACTATTTTAGAACATGTGAATGCAAACTGAATGAAACTATATGGACATATTTAAGATTAACCAGTTAATCACAGTTTTATTGCCTTCCCAGCTAGTACATATGCAGTGGCATACATCGTGGTGGTAGAGGTAAATGTCTCTGAAGTGATTTTGATACAGCAACTCAAATCATCGTTCAATCTTCAGATAGACAACTCCACTAAAATCTCTACTGTGGAAATAACCACTGGTAAGTTTAGAGTTCACTGTACCTTTACAAACAATACACACGACAGTGGGAGGAACCAATCAACAGTCTGATTGAGAAAATTATTATAAATATGTTTTAAAAGCGCATGACAGTATGCACGGTATGATTTACTCAAGAGCATGCGTTACTTAAACGACCATTTAAAAAAAAATACTGTCTGTGGTATAATGATCTCCAGCTGCCTTACAGTAAGTGATAAAAGATATCCTGGATTATATGGTGTTTAAAACCTCCATTCGTAATGAATAAACAACACTAATACAGTAACATTATTGATTTAACTTTTACTAATTGGACTAATTTTCATTCATTAAGGAACATTGCCTTACCAAAACACCAATTTCAATTTACTTTATTGTTTGTTTTGTCATTTTTGCAGTGTGCCAATTAAATGACACGGGATACCAATGCAGGTGTGAGGATCAGTATTTTTGGCCATGTGACAAGTGCATGGAATATGGGCCATGCAATGGCACCACCAAATCCTCATGTTATTGCATCAATGGTGTTCCAAATGATGGACAGTTCTGCCAGCCACTAAGTGGCATGTCAAGTAGGTACAAGTAGGTAATGTGTTAAACTGTGCACTTGCTTAGGAAAACAGTGCATGCTATCTGCACATTCCCTGCAAATATAAAAGTCTTATGGTTTCTGTGAGCAGCAACTATTTAGTGGCAGGATAATAATACTGCAGAATGTGTCACACTTCTATGGACAGAGAGAGCGCACAAACTCCAGACAACTGTAGTAGGGATGCATTAATACCAATAATGGTATTGGATTTTGGCCCTATCTTATGCTCATTTACTCATACTAGTAATAGGAAACCAATATCCAATACCAGGTGAAAAAACGTCTACAGAAAAAGCTAAGTGAGTGAAAATAACAGCTCTTACCCAGTATGTTGTTCTTGATGATCAGCCACTTGGTCGTCCACAAGAAGGGATTCCGAGGCAATTAAAACAAAAACACAGTTGTACAAAAGCTCTTGAAACAAAAATCATTCTTCTCCACTGCAACCCAGTCCACCCAAATCAATTCACCAACATCATAAAGAATGAGCTTAGTATATATTAATATATATCTTAATATATACTCAGTTTATGTAGTCTGTTGTGTCCATACAATATGAGAAGATGGTAATGAAGCTGAAGATTTTTTCAAAACATGTTATTTAAATTTGATTGAATGTCTTGATAACTGTACTACAAATAGTGCGCAAATGACCATAAACCAATGAAAATATGTTTTCCAAATGACCAACATTTCATAAAAAAGGGGCTTGACGAAAGGTGCTTTTCAATCTGATATAAATTTTTCCTTCACACACACATAGTGTAGACAGGTTCAGGCTCCCAAATTAATTAAAACTATTTACTAAACAGCTAAAGGGTTTTTCCCGTATTCATTTTTCACGTTTCATCTCATAGATGGCACTTGTCCGACTCCGACACCACCATCAGGTAAAGTAGCAAATTGGTTGATCCCATATGATACTACTCCCATTTTTTGTATTGATGTACTGATGGAACTTTGATAATTATGTGATTGCAATCAAGAGATAAAAATCAAGACTAGGCTCTATCACTCACTGATGAGCTAAATTGGATTTGGAAGTGCATCTGGTTACAAATCCCATTTTATTTACTAATATTCGGACAAGTCGTAGTGGTGAGTATTGTGTGGAATCATCTTTGCCTCCTAAGACCTGTGTAAACAGGGCATCAGGTGTGTTGTTAGAAATGGTTATAGCAGCCAGACAGGAGAAGAAGAAGAAGAAGAAGAAGAAGAAGAGTATTTACTAGTAGAATATCCTCTAGTTGTTGATAATGTGTTCATTCAAATCCAGCTCCTTTATAAAGTTACACTGAGAATTTTTTGTGCACAAAAATAAAGGCCTCAGTGTTCGAAACAGATACTCAAATCAGAAAGCTATATTCATATAATTGCCATGAATGACCTGTAGTTGGCAGTATTATAACAGGTACTGTAACCTGGGTTGATAGCACTGAAGTGAAGTGTGTGAATTGGCAATGCCAGTGAGAATGCCATGCTACTTATCATCTTTCAGTGAATAAACCACACCACACTAGGAGAAATCCTGGTCTCCTGGCAAGTTCATCAATTGATTTCAAAACTTTTAGTGCCTGCAGGATACTGTGATAAGCATAACTATGTACACACACACACGCACACACACACACACACACATATATATATAAATATACATACATACATACATACAATTTTTAATAATGTTTTAATAATAACAAATATCTTGCATATATTTCAGTAGTGGTGTTATTTAAATGTCCTGCTGTTTAAGTTAGTTGTTTAAGATTGTTGTATTCAGTCATTTTGCTCATTCTTACAAAGTCTGGCAGTAATTCTGGAGGGCACTCATTTTTTAAAAATCATTTTATATACACACATAAATGCATATAAACCTCTCTTTTTTTTCTGTTGCTAGAGACCCCAAAAAATATGTCACTGACAATAGATGAAAAATTTGACATCACACTCACCAACCAAAGCAGTGTGAAGTACTTCAAATATAAAACCACACTTGAGAATGTGGTAAGTGTGTCAGTACTTTAATAAAAAAAAAAAAAAAAAAAAGATTATATAACTAGGTATTGCATGGTATAAAATATTATGAAGATTTTCAAAGAGACCTGGCTTTAATAAATGAGGAGTGACCTTTACTGAACTGGTGAATAAATGCTTTTTATTTTAATATTTGCCAAAAAAAAAAAAAAACAAACCTAAATGCCAGTACAGAAGGACAGTCTGTAGAAACAGTGAGTAGATAATTTTTTTTCTCTTTCAGATTGATCGTAGTTACCGAAACATGGCTGGCTACAAACCTGGCTCTGTGAGAATTCTCCGGTTCAGGTAAACAGCTTTGTTTTCTAAATTTCAGAAGCCTTAAAGTTAGGTGAAATTAAGGCACTTTTTTCCCGTTTAGGTCGAATTGGTAAATTCTTGCAATGTTGTTTTATGTGTGTGTTTGTTAGGCCTGGCAGCATAAATGTAGACTTTACAATTACCACCACCACGAATGAACTTGATTTTAGATCCACCAACTCGGAGCTCTCTCAAGCGCTCACTGCAAATGGATTTAAAGTCGCTGAAAATGCTTTTGCTTACAGTGGTAAGTGTTTTATTTCTTTAATTGTTCACTGATTATGTCACATTTCAAACGGTTCCTGTCTTCAGCAGTTGGCCGTGTGTTTATCGTTTTTGACTGTTTTAAATTTACGTACACACAGATTTAATAGTCACTGATGGTGGTGCCATTCAAAGTAATGATAGTAATACAATATTGGAATTATAAGGTACATGAAATTCAGTGGCTTAATGTATTATTCTTAATATTCTTACATTTCAGAGGAGTGTGACCTAGTCCAAAGCACAGGCAAAATATATCCTCTGCAGGATGTGCAGTTAAATTGTACTCTTGCAACTGGAGTAATGGGAAACATCCAATGGCGAGTGGATGGAGTTGATCCTTCTCTAAATCCTGTAAAATATAACTTCCTTAATAACAACCGCACTCTTAAAGTAATAAGTGCGAGTGCAGTTGACAGCGGTGAGTAATCAATAATTCACAAGATCTGGTTTCTCTAGTTTCCTGAAACCATTTATGAAAGCAATGTCCTTGACTGAGATTTACTGAGACCTAACGTTGTGTGATCTTGTCTTCCTTTCTGTTATCCTTTGTTCCCCACTCTTTATAAACACATGTACATCACAGGTGTATATGAATGCATAACCGAAAACAATTCGCTGAGATTTATCCAGTGGCAAAGAGTTGTGATTCAGCCATATCCCAATATCCAAGTAAATCCTGATAAAGTGTTTAAATGTGATGACTTGTCCATACCGCTGCAGTGCTGTGCCTACAGCAGCTATACAATCGAGTGGACCAAGGACTCCCTGTCTCCACTGACGCCTCCAGGTCATACACAAAATGAATATATTACACAGAATTTGTTGAGTGGTTCCTTGTTACAGATAAACTCAACTATTTGAAATTTGATAAGACACTGAACATACCAATTTCAGTAGAATTCAGTATTCTGTATCGCAGGTCCAGGGTCCGGCTGCATCACATACAACTATGCTGTCCAGAAACAGGATTGTGAGGCTGGTGATCAACAAGCCATTTTCACATGTCGACTTTCAGAGAAAAGCCTGAGTGTGTTAAATTATAGCTCAAAGAGCACATCGATCACTATAACCAAAAAAGGTGAGCTATCACGTCCCTTTTCTTTAGTTTCATACTGTACGTCTTTCAGAGTTTTTTTTGTTGTTGTTGTTATAATCAATTGTTTGGTAAAATGTTTAGATTAAAAAACTCATTAAAACATTTTCTGGTTTACATTGCACCACAGATATGCAGCAGGTTCTCAAGACAAACATCTTTATTTTAATGTTTGAGTGACAAAACTCCTTTAAGCAAAATCATCTTTTTATTTTATTATTTTTTTTTTTATCTTAGATTGGATTATAGCTAGATGGGAAATCAGTGTTCTTAAACATGGTGGCAGATTTTCCATCTAATTCTGTAAACTATGGCACAGTACATAAAAGGGTTTAAAATAGGGGTTCCCAGATGATTTACATTTGATTTACTGGGATTTGATTTACAAATGAGGTCGTGAGAAATTCTCCTCTTTTTGTTTTTATTCGTTTATTTTACAAAACATGTTATTTTAGTCTTTTCACTCTCCTGAAAAACCCTGAAAATTCCTGTTAAAACACTACTGTAGTAGTTCAGTGATAAAAAAAAATGACAAATGTCCCTGTCCACCTGCCATCGCTAAACAAACCAGCGCTGTCTCTCAAATTGCATGCTTATGTACCATTCTAGACAGTTCTTGAGTATTAACACTATTTTCCTATTACAGTTAGTTTTTACTTTTTTTTTTTCCTCATGCCGCTCTCAAACCTACTGAAAAGTCTGGTCTGTGTGCCAGCCTCCTGGATTTTCTAGACTAGTAAATACTTTTGAATGTAAGGTCCGAGTTTTCAATTAGTGATGCAGATCATGACGACAGTCAGGATGACAGCGGAAGGTTTTAAGAGAAACAGAGCTCATCAGTGTGGTATAAAATTGTTCGACTTGGAAATCGGATGGACAGGGATGAATTAGCTCTGCTGTGTCCGTCTAGTGAAAGTCGCTTTTTAAATCCTCCCGATGTACATAATATACACAGCGAGTGTGTGAACAATGCCGAAGGTTTTACTGCTGCATAACACTTCCCAACAGACTGGTAAATCAGTGCAAGGAATATTAGACTTTTAGTCACTTACGTTACACATTCAAATTTTACTGACATAATTCATTTTTAAAATGTTTAAAACTATAGACCTGTATTATAAATATGAGATCTGAAAAAAAACTGTCTGAATCGAATTGCATTAATAATGGTTTCTCAGACTGTGATGCAATGCTGTTAGATTCATGTGTGAATTATGTACTCATACACACATTTTTCCCCATTAGCATTCAACTGCTCTGATAGCAGCTTCGGCGTTGGGACTGTAAATCAGACAGCGTTCAGACAATGTGAAGGAAATGAGATTGGCATTGAGTGGGCAGTGTGTAATAAAACAGGCCATTGGAGCATAATATCTAACAACTGCACCCTTCGTGTCATCCAGAACCTGGAAGATAGAGCTGAAGTAATGCTTTGACCTACTGTTAAAGATAAACAAATTTGTGGTTGGCTGAGTGATAACATAATCTTTTTCTTTTTAACACCAGTATTTAGACATAGAAGAAATGCCACTGTTTGCTGCTAATCTCAGTAACACTGCAAAAGAGAATTCTGAGGATATAACCACAATTCCTGCGAATCTCCTGAAAGTTGTTGATTTACTCAGCAAACTTGCTAATATTTCCAAAACACTATCATTTACAGTGGACAAAAACACGATGGAGGTATGTATATATTTATATTTATGCCTTCCTTAGGTTATATCTGGACATGTGATTAAAGATGATTACATTTATTACGTATGGCATGTGTAGTGTAAAAACATGACATCTTCCCCTCTCATACTGAACGTATGATTGTGAGTGTAAGCAGTTATGAAAGTGAATGAGAGGATACCATAGCGTGCATAAGAGAATAATTGTTTGTGAAAGAATATGATAGTGTGTATCAGTGTTTATTTATTTGTGGATAATCATAGAAAAGTCAAATACTGTATGTTTAACTTGTCTCCTCTTCACTTTTGTTTAATTGAACACATCTCAATTTCCAGGATTTCCTCAAAACTGTGGATGTCATTACATCAGAGAAAGCCCAAGTAACATGGAAGAGTTTCCACAATGACAATACAAACCAGAATGCAATCTCTGTGCTTCTTAAGTCAGTCGAAAGTATCGGAAGCAGTCTCTCAAATGAGAATATTTCCATAGCAACATCAAATATCCAGCTTGTGAGGAATTTGAATACCTTAATCCATGAAATGTTTAGCCCAAATTCTACTACTCAGATAGGCTTTCCAGACACTAGCAGATCATTCCCAGTCACCGTCATTATTTTCTCAGCGCTTAACAGTGTGTTACCTGTTCGAAGTGCAACCTACAGTGACAGCAGTGAAACTCACCCCAGCATCAATGGAGACGTAGCTGTGATTGAAGGAGATTCCAGAGTGAACAGTGTCTCCCTTGTTTTTGATGTTAAAAATAAGTCATTAGGAAACCCACAGTGTGTCTTTTGGAATTTTACTCTTTTAAATGGAACTGGCGCATGGGACTCTACTGGGTGTGAACTAAAGCCACTAAGTAATCAAACTAAAAGGTTAACATGCAAATGCAACCACACAACCTCTTTTTCTATCCTGATGTCACCAGTTTCCCCTGATAACAAAACCTTGGCCTATATAACGTACATTGGTGTATGCATTTCAATGGGCAGCTTGGTTTTGTGCCTCATCATTGAAAGCCTTATCTGGAAATCAATGTCAAAAACTGATACATCTTACATGCGTCACGTCTCCATCGTCAACATCGCTCTGTCCCTGCTGGTTGCGGACATATGCTTCATTATTGGAGCAGCAATTGTAAAAAAAGGGCAGACGACACCAGTGGGTCCCTGCAGTACAGTGACATTCTTTATCCACTTCTTTTACCTTGCTCTCTTCTTCTGGATGCTGCTGTCGGCACTCTTGCTTCTCTACCGAACGGTCGTAGTGTTCTCCAGAATGTCCAGGACCATGATGATGACCATAGCCTTTACTGTAGGCTACGGAGCCCCATTAATAATTGCCGTTGTTACTGTTGCAGCAACATCTGGAAATGGAGGATACATTCAAGAAGACACTATTTGTTGGCTCAACTGGTATAAAACTAAGGCTATACTGGCGTTCGTGATTCCAGCCCTGGCCATCGTGGTTATAAATCTCCTGGTGCTTATAATGATTGTATGTAAGATACTGAGGAGTGGAATTGGTGCCACCATTCAGCGAGATGAGAAACATGCCATAGTAATGATTGCCAGGTGTGTGAGCATTTTAACACCTCTCTTTGGTCTAACTTGGGGATTTGGGATTGGGACCATGGTGTCATCAGCCTTTGGGATTCACTTGGTGTTTGCAATCCTTAATTCACTACAGGTACCAGCATCATCTTCATACATTTTTATTGTAAGGAGAAGGGAATACTGCAATTTATTTCTCTTTTTTTGCAGAAGCACATATGCAGCAGCCTGTGTTGACATAATTTTAACCATTTAGCTTTGTTAATGTAATGCTATTTAGGGAGGAACANAACACAAATGGTTATTTTACGAGTAAGCAAACAAGCAAAGTAAATCAGACACAAATGACAATAAAGTGAGTAACCTGATAAATGTGTCTATACAGAATAGATAGTAATAATAATCAGGCTGTCAACAAGCTATTTTAAGATTTTTTTTTTACTCTTTCATCTTACTTGTTTAAAATGTTATTTTATAATATACAGAGTTTTTGTGATTTTGCCTTTATACTCCACCACAATGGATTTGAAATAAAACAATCAAGATGCGATCGAAGTGTAGACTT
>CM074963.1:1244357-1263993 GCA_037577455.1 Pangasius macronema
TGTGGTGGTGTATAAAGGCAAAATCACAAAAACTCTGTCATTGTCCAAATACTTCTGGACCTAACTGTATATATATTCAATTTATATATCTATTAATTAAATGAAGGATAGAATAACTATATGTAATGTGTCCTGTTTATGTCTCCAAAGGGCTTCTTTATTTTAGTTCTTGGAACTCTGATGGACAATAAGGTATGAATTTTCATATACTCAGGTTGTTTGTTGACTAATTTTCAGCAAAGGAGAGCCAATAAGCACATAAACAGATTCTGATCGACACTCGCAGCATTAGTTTGGGTCCCTGGAGGACTAGTGGTTAGGCCACAGCGCTCTCACCACTGCGGTCTGGGTTTGATTCTCGGCCAGGGAACCAACCCCAGCCACTGGGGCTGCAACAGTGCGATCTCAGTGCCGGTCCCAATCCCAGGAAGGGCTTCCACCATAAAAACTGTGCCAGATCAAACACATGGACCAACGAGCCACAGTGGCATCTCCTAATGGGAGCCTCCAAAAGAGGAACATTAGATTGTCAGTAGTTTGGGTGCAGTCTTTAGTGTACCTGTAGGAACCAAAAACACAAGAACTGTTTGAGTTTAAAGTCTCTTCACTCTTAGAAAAAAGGTTGTTTAAGGGTTCATGGCATCCAGAAAAATCAGAAATACTTTCTGATTTCTGATGCTCTTCAAGGGCTCCTGCAGAGGAAAACCAGTGACCCCTTAAGAACACTTCAAAGAACCTTAAAGGAGTAAATAATTCATGACAGTTAAATCTTTGTTCACCTCAGAATAATGGATTTCTCCTAATATGAGGTTTATATCAGTTATATTCTGAACAGTATAATGTAGAGGATTCATATTTAGGTCAATTCTAAGGTCATTTTGTAACAATCTAAATGTAAATGGCAGTTTATCTAAACGGCACTGAATTACATTATACTTTGAAATGATTTATTGTTTTGTTTTTTGTAGATTTTTGGGGTGCTTCTAGGAAGGTGGAAGCAGAAGAACATTAGCTCTAACCGTACTGGGGTAAACACACTTTCACTCCAGTTCACTCCAGTTCTCTGTGTGGCCTTTTATCTTAAAGCTGCACTGAAAAAAAACTTTTAACATAACACTTTCTCGATTACATAACATTTGAGTTACGTAACCTTTCAAAGTCAGTAACTTCTACACTACTTTTACGTTTCAGAGCATCATTGAAGGCTCATCACCTTCTAAAGTAAGGGGTTTCTACCACATATTCCCAAGGAGATGTAAGTAACATTCATTTGCAAATTAAGCTCTAATTGGCTAGGCATATTACTGTTTCTGCTTTATTTTATGAATCATTTCTGTTGTGCCAAATCTTTCTCAAACTGCTTGTGTATTGCTTTGTGTCACTGAGCATTAAACACACATTCTCAATGTCTTAACAACATTGTTGTTGTTGTTTTTCAAATACTTATTTTAAAAAATCTATTTACATTTACAGATGTGTACCATGTATCGACAACTGCTCATTCTTCACATGTACTGTCAAGCAACACGGAAACCTTTAAGTTCACTGACAAATAATGCATCTTACAGCACAGCTGGCACTGCCCATGTAAATAGAGTGTACCATCCACGTGACATCTATGACTTGACTTGAGTCAATTCCATGTCTTTTATTGTTCAATGTATCTTCAATGCATGATCTCATTTAAGAATCAGAAATGATTTATTACATTAAAGGAATACTCACACAATTATTATTTTATATTTGTGATTTCCATTTGCATTATTCCAACTGATTAAACTTCATCAATAAACAGCTATTGCTATTACAGAGCTGGATGAACATCATGGAGAGCAGAGATTTTATTTAATAAAAAAAAGGTTTTGTTGAGTGTAAATGTTGACTATATGTTTACTATTGTGTTTATCACTATATTTTCAGTTGGTACATTACATTACTTATACTTACTGTACATCACCAGTGTCAGCTTGCTAACAAACAGTAGCTCAGTCAGTCATGACTCAAAGCTCTAAAATCTTTTCCTGACAATAGTTGTGTGAAATATACGACTACAGTTTAACATTTTACATTAATTAATGACAGTGTACTTGTCACTTTGATATGGTGTTCGGTGTGCCATCTTAAGTTCAGGTAATAGCTCTGAGCATGCTTGCTACCAGCTTGAAAAAGGAGATTACAGGTTACTCTCTGTGTGGAGCTTGTCCTCATGTTTGCATGGGTTTCCTCCAGGTTCTCTGGATTCCAGTGTCTAGAAAACATGCAGGTAGATGGATTTTTTATGCTAAATTGCACCTAGGTGTCAATGTGTGCATAAATGGTGCTCTGCAATTCTCCTATCATCTGTGGAGAATTCTCCCACCTTGCCGGGATAGGCTCCAGATCCACCATGACCCTCCTCAGGATAACAGTTACTGGAGATGAATGAATGAATAATCACTTATCATAAGAAAAGGGTTTGGCAAGTGTTTGCTGAGACAGTTAATGTAAATGTTCATCATCCATATGTTCACCTTGGGTGGAAGAGGCCTTCTTAAATGTTCTGGAGATTGAAAAGCAACCATAAAAACCTAAAGTCCTTTTAAAAAACAGCTTTTATTTTTTAGTGATAAGAATAGGCTTACCTTTTCTAAGCTACTTTTGCCAAGTAAGAACCAAAATTTTTATTCTGAGCAGTCTAATATCTAGCAGCCCTGGCCCACTGTTGAATCCTAAATGTTTTTCAGTGCCCACTGTTGAATCCTAAATGTTTTATACACACTTCTCAATAATTTATTCCCTAATAAACTGTCCATATATGACCTTTTGTCTCATTTCTTCAAACTTACAACCTTTTTGATGTTCAAACTTACAAAATATATTGGCCTGTAGTACATTTATATTTATGGCATTTGGCAGACGCCCTCGATGCAGGTCTTCCTTGTACCCTGAGAGAAGGTGGGACCAGTCGAGCAGTGCTAGAGGACCGGAGGGAGCGTGGTGCCATGTAAGGTGTGATAAGAGCTTTGAGATAAGCAGGTTCTGGTCCATTTTTGGCTTTGTAGGCTAGCATCAGTGTTTTAAATCTGATGTGGGCAGCGACAGGAAGCCAGTGGAGGGAGCGCAGCATAGGGGTGGTGTGGGAGAACTTAGGAAGGTTGAAAACCAGTCATGCAGCTGCATTCTGGATCAGTAGCAGAGGATGAATGGCACTCAGAGGCAGACCTGCAGTAGTCAAAGGACTGAACAAGCACCTGTGTGGCCTGTGTAGAAAGAAATGGACAAATTCTTCTGATGTTATAATGAAGAAATCAGCATGGGCGTGTCAGATTAGCAATGTGAGAGGAGAAGGACAGTTGATTGTCCATGGTTACCTCAAGGTTGCGTGCAGTAACCGAAGGCGAGGTCAGAGAATTGTCCAGGGAGATTGCAAGATCCTGAGATGGGGCTGAATCACCTGGGGTGAAAAGCAGTTCAGTTTTGGTGGGATTAAGTTTCAGCTGATGAGCTGCCATCCATGATGAGATGTCTGCCAGACATGCTGATATCCGAGCAGAAACATTAGTGTCTGAGGGAGGGAAGGAGAAGATAAGTTGAGTGTCATCTGCATAGCAGTGGTATGAAAACCCATGTGAGAATATGACAGCACCAAGAGATCGGGTATAAAGGGAGAACAGGAGAGGACCAAGTACTGAGCCTTGTGGAACACCAGTGGAGAGTCTGCGGGGAGCAGATGTGGATCCCCTCCATGTCACCTGATATGACCGACCTTCCAGATAGGTACACTAGTACCCAGCACTGTAGCATTAAATCAGTAGTAATGATTATACTCAGTATAGTGATTGACTCCAAATCCAGAAATGCATCACCAGTTCTGTCAAATACACAAAAACATGGACACCACATTGGGAGTGAAGAGAGATAACTGAGATAACTGAGCACATGTTTGTGAGTGGATAGAAGCTGATGTGATTTTTTTTTTAATCTAAAGAAACTGTGGCAGTAATGTAGCAAATACAGTTTACCTCAGCATTACAACACAGAACTACCCGGTACCAATCTGACTAATGAGCTGAAACAGCCGGAGAACTAAAACACAACAGGGTGTGTTTATAGCACTGACAGTGCAGCACAGACGCAGGGGTTTTTAGTGTTTCAAAGTAGAAAACAGATCTCTTTTTTGTAATTGTATATTTTTCGATCTCAACCAAAAAGCTGTATTAATCATTATAATACACTGAAATACTCTGCTACCTGTCTGTTTCCGAGAAACATCCTACATTCTGATTTAAGAGCCAAGATTATTAGCATAACCTGCTAATCTATACAATAAGATTAAGATTTTTTTAAAGACATATCGTACTTTATTGTTCCCTCAGGGAAGTTTTTCTTGCACTGTTTTGAGTGACAACATACACAATTGTGCGCACAGTGTATTCAGTCACACATTCACATACATACATCACATATACTAGTGTCATCATTTGAGTTAAAACGACAGTGTTTCTCAGGCTGCCAGGCTACGAAGCCACCCTATTGCTTAGCCCTGCGGTTATTGCACAGCCCTGTTATCGTTACACAACTCCACAGTTATTGCACAACCCCATAATTGTTGCACAGCCCCGCAATTAGTGCACAGTCCCATAAATGCACTGTCCCATAATAGATGCACTCGTTAAAATAAATTAATTATGTTTATGGTACTTTGAGGCCACATAAAAATGGCAATTTGGAAGCCCATTGTTCCCACTGCATCTTAAATACACTGCTCTTCTCCAGGTTTCCACTTGTGCCAGTGGTAACAGAAATACGCACATATTATGGCAATGCTTTGCTAGTTTTTTGCACAATATTCTGTAATTGTGAGCAAGACTCAGTAAGATGCATTTGCAGCATCTCTTTATTCAAAGCAGTGGCCAGATCACAGGCACTAATCAGAGGCAACCTGAGGTCCACACCAGACAAAATCCGAACATGTGAGTCACTAAACAAGGAACCACTAGAACCCAAGAACGCTACAAAACCAAGAGAATGATTTTAATAGTAGCAAGTACTGATTGGTGAAGTAGAGAACGGTGTGTAAACTACTACAGGCTTAATTTTATACTTGCGATTCATTTAAATGGTCATGTGTCTGGTCATTTCTTGTGGGTAAAATGGTTTGCGCAGCACTGAACTAAGATTTCAGATCCGCTTAAACTTCTCTGTGCGTGAATGTGAAACTAGAAGAAAAGAAGGCTTTAACATTTAAGTAAAGACATCATGCTAATAAATAATAAGTGTTGTAGAATTATGAGCTGTGTGTTTTTGTCAGTAGAGTCTATGTACGATAACATGCTCTTTTGTTCAGCAGTAATAGGTTGTTGTCACTTAAGTCACACAGTCTCATTTTGAATAAGCACACAAAACAGGGAAGTTGCCATGGATACCAATTTGACTAAGAAATGAATTTGAGGAACACAGGGGTCACTCATTTACACATCACGCCCAGCATGATTCCTTGGCAAACACCAGGTTTTGTTATTAGTTTCTACTCTGAACTTACCCAACAGCTGCGTGATGATTTCCTGATTGTTTTGTGTTCTGGTTTTAGCTGTTCTGCCTTTTAATACTGATTAGTACGAGCAGCCATTTTACTTTTATTTTATATTTTCTTCTATTTCGTAGGTGCATACGAGTGATGTTGTAGTTGTTGTTTTCATATTGAACAAAAATATCTAGTAGTATCTACAGCACCTAGATCTACATGATTATAATCCTGGCCTGGCTGTTACTAAGCTTTATTAGTATCCTCATCTCTTCACTGAATAGAGTTGGACATCTGTTTGAGATTGGTGTTCAATCCACTAAAAACAGCGTTGCCTTTTAGCACGTGTTAAATCACTTTTAATTTCTAGTTCCTAGCTCTAGGGGACTCCATGTTAGATGGAGATGTTTACTATTCCTTAGTATTTGCAAGGTGTCCTAGACTGCCATGCCCACACTGGCGCCGACATGAAATGAGGCATAAAATTGTACCTGCACAATTTTCATAACCATAGGATCTGTATGTTTAAGCAAATGTTTGAGGAATATGGAATGATGCAAGGGGTAACCCTTACTTTGAGTACTTTACCACATGGCCACTGGTGTGGTGAGGGCATGACTAACGGGGACCTGACCACAAGAAAAAAACAGCTTGTCTCTCATGCTTGGCTTGCGTTGCAGAACAACAATTATTCAGGGAGAAATCAATGACTGTTCTTCTTCATGTAAATCAGAGCATTGCAACACAGCTCACTCACTGCCTGACTGTATTATTATATAAGAAAGCATAATATATATATTAAAAACATAACAAAACAATCAGTTTCATACTTTCACAAACATAGTGTCATAGTTCATCAGCTTCCAAAATGAGATTTTAACCTTGTGGGGAACAAAATGTCTTTATTAGTACATTATTATATGAATTTAAAACCAAAAGTGAGTTTAGATTTGTTCCTTGTAATGTAGGCTTAAATGAATATGCCCCATAGTCTAAGGGACTTTGTACTTGTACTCTGCAAAATGACAGTAAAGTTGAATATAATTGAATTTAAAAAAACAAACAAACTAATCTAACCCGGCTTGTTCTCTTATGTTATCGAATCCAATGTGTGTCCTGTTTAATTTCTTGCTGATATAAAAGTGTTTATGACTGAACAGTCATTTAAATCAAATTATCCTTGCAATGGCCTTGAATGGATTTTAAATCACTTGAAACAAACAAACAAAAAAAAACATTACTGATAATAAAAGCAGGAGTATATAGGATTTTTTTTCTCTTCCAAGTGATCTTGGCGTGACACAGACATACCACTTTCTAAAACACTCAGATGTAATGCAAATCGTGCACAGATTACGCAAAGTAAGCTTTTTGAGCGGGATCATCTCAATCACAGAAAAGATGCACAGTCTTTGTATTGTACATTTATCATAGGTGAGCAAAAAAAAAAAAAAACAGAAGTTCTTCTTTTGCTCATAATTGAGATGCTTCAGACACATTTAGACACATAAAAAAAAGTAAACATATCCTTTATCTAAGGTCACCGTACATTACGACCCAACAGTTACTATTTACTGGATTACCTGCCAGGTATATTTTTCTGATAAAGTATCTACAAAAATTACACTACCTTACTATTCTCAGGATCAGTATTTTTATTGTCCCTATTTAAACCCCTATACACATATACAGCAGGAGGAATTATTAGCATTAGTACTTCAGTAGGAGCTACTTGTTTACAATTAACAATCATTTTAATCCACGTGAGTTCAGCTTATACACTAAAAGAAATAATGAACAGGGAAATGACTGTCTGATACCTTACATTAAGTCATGGTCCACGACCAACAATAGTTAATAATAACGTATTGATGGTGCAATTTAATCTTAAACTGGGGGACGGGGCTGGAAGGACTGTCTGAGGACACAATTAAAAGTCCTTTCATAATGCAGAACATTCGTTTAAGGTCACAGCAAATGTTTTAAGCTGGTCGTAAAGCCCTTCAAGTCCCAACAAGAAGGCCACTGTATTTGTTAACCAAATGAAAATGGAAAGCTTGAACCAGTAAATCTTGACCAGATGGCATACGCAGCTCCAGTATGCGAAAATGCAAATGCAGGTGAGGTATTTGTAAATTTTGTTCATTCTGTCCCCTTACCTTCTCAAGTCAGCCAGGTTTCTTCAGTACCATTCCCTTTCACTCAGGAAACAAGCACAGTGAGGGTATGACATAGCGTCACGTTTCAAATTCACTTCAAAATGCAGATCATAAGGTCAGTATTGTTTTGGGTTTTTTTATATTTGTATATTTTTAAACTAGATATTACTTGTTAGGAGCTTGATCTTTTTATTTCATTGAATAATCACATTTGAGATGCCAGAAGAGACTAGCGCAATGTTCCCACAAGTACTTGTTTGAGCTTTGATTTGAAATTACAGTTAATATATTAATATTCATGTGCTGGTGAATGAAGTTTTCTGTGTTGGGAAATGCTTTACTGTATACCTTTACACGTGAATTATTATCTGGATAACATTGTAATCTGGACCACAGCTACAGAATTGTGCATAAGTGAAGCCTGAACAATCCACAGATAAACTCATTACAAATTCTGAAAATGTAACTGATGCACTCGAAAAGATTTCGTCTCTTCATGACAGTAACAAGATGCTGAGATTCTTACGGGGTTCATGAAAGCATGCTGAACTGAAATTGTTGGGATCCCGTGTTTATTCCTGATATGTTTCCCTAAATGACAGACTTCTGGGGGGTCTAGTATGGCATGAGTTAAAGAAAGACCAACTTTCTTAGTGTCCTGTATCGAATATTTATTTTTTATTTATAAGTCTGAAAAATAATTAACAATGATTGTAATACAATCACTTGCTAACTTGATTCTCTGATTAGACTTCAGTCAAGAGACTAGTCTCAGACCAGTGAACTAAATATAAAATTCACTGTCGAAAACAAAGAAACACAATATCTAAAGTGTAGAGATGATTCTTAATGGAGACTCATGCTTTTTTTTAATCTATGAATCTATTATATATATATATATATAATAGATTCATAGATTTTAAAAAAAAGCATAAAAATAGAATAGATTGCTTGAATTTAGCAAGATTAGGCTATAAAAAATATATTGGGTTCTCTTTTATAGTAAACTCAAGAACAGACCAGTGCAAATGACCACAAACAGATATGCGACGTGCTCGGACATTTTTGTCAGACATCACAAACAGACTCAGACATTATTGAAACTATTATTAATTGAAAGTTTCATTTAGTTTCAGTGGACTCAATCTAAAAGAGATGTAGTACTTCCTGTAGCACTTAACCTAGTAGCTCACATTATAGTGATACAATAACCACATATTAGTAATTATTACTCATTTCAAGCTTTAAACATTCTTCTTTTATTGGCAGATACATTTGTGTCTCTCTGTAAATAAATGCTTAAGATGAGCAAAACTTTCTGCACTGAAGAAAATCCTGGAGTGAAATTTTGGATATATTTGCAGTGCAAGAGAAGTGTGGAAACAATTTCCACACAAAACAATCGTCAGTCGGAGTGATGTCCCACTCTTTAGCTTTACCGAAACACTTGACGTTTCAAAACATTTCATAATACAAATAGCCTTAGGCCCTTAAAGCTAACACAAAATAAGAAATATTGAAAACAACTCATCCATTACACTCAAAATGAAATCAGTTTAAAGTTCTGTGAACACATATTTTTACTTTTTTCTAGTTTTGTGAGCACTTGCAAAATAATATTAAATGTAACCCAGTAAAGTAAAGTAAAATGTGCACTTTGGGTTTTAGCTGTAGTTTAGTGCAGAACTTAAAGCATTTAAGCAATTCTAATCATTTTCCTTTTTTGTGTAAATATCAGATTTGTTTTTGTCATATTTACTGAACCACTTAATCATTTTTTCAGTGTGTTGTAAGCTTGAAATAAGTAAAAGTATATATAAATATTTTTTTTTTTTACATTTTATTGTAATCTTATAATAGGAAATACTAAGTATATTTGTCCATATTCAAAATATTTTCACTTGTTTCATTTGTCTTCTCTCATATTGTTTTAGATTTTGTCATTGCAAAAATGCCCCATGTACAAATTTGAGATTTTTTATTTTTTTTTTTTTTACATTTTGTCATATTTAGCGATATGTCACTAAATCTCCCTCATATCATTCTCAGGGGCAAGACAATAAAAGGCGTAAGCATGCTTCTCTGTGGTTTACTGCTAATCTACTGCCGGGTAAGGTTCACTATGTTCTCACTGGTCCTGTCCAACATCCGTACAAGTGTACCTGCACATTAGAGGTATTCATGACTTTTTCTTTTTTAATTCAACAGATCACACATGTGGGTAAGTATAGCGCACCAGTCTGTGTTTTTCTAGTAGCACTTCATTAATAGGTCACATGCACTATAGGTCCTTTCCACCCATTAAAAGTGTTTAATATACTGATAAATATTGATTGACTGATTATATTGGTGAATTGACAGAGTGATAAATATTGATGAATATTACCAGTTACCAGGATGGAAACTCTCTTATTTTCTCTATCTTATTTTCTGATTTGTTTCAAAAGGGGCTCAAGACATATATGTGGCAGAAGTGATGATCGAAGGTAATGCAACCATGGATGTATCTGGTTTCGTGTCTGAAATGATAATGCCCATCACAGACACTGTGACCATCGTGGATGCTGAAATAATAGCCGGTAAGCATGACAAATGTATACATTTTAATTTTGTGGTTTTTGTGCCCCAGGCATCTACCTATCTGTCTTTCAGGATACATATACATTGGAGAATACGGAAAGCTGTTATAGCCTTGGATATATTGGTTAGACTCAAAACAATTATATGTTGACTGGGAAGATATTAACCCTTTACTGCACATTGTTGCCATATGGCAACAATTTACAAACTACCCAACTAATTTTTTTTTTTAAATTTTGAAATACATTTTTATTTCTTGAACTAATTCAAGTAATAAAAATCCATAAAAAATAAATAAATAATTCATTCAGTAGAGGGTTAAGATGTTTCCTAATTAAAATTTGATCGTAAATATCCGAATGAAATATTACACCAAATTTTGACCAAAGTTGTCTTTTTATTTCAAGATTTTTTTTTAAATTAGGAAATTATAACATACCTAAAATAAAGTTCCTTTTAGTAGATAAGATCACGGCAGCAATTTATAATAACTTTGAGTATTGGTTTAGGTGTAATATTATGAGGACAAATCGTATTATCAGCTATTTATAACTAGTCATACTACTGTATTAAACGAGCTGTTTCGCAGGAGTAATGGCACATTTGAATAAAAAAAAATATGTCTACTGAAAAAATGAATTTGTATCATCTGGATGCAGTTGTTTGGTGACATCCAGAAGAGCGTGCCGAATTGAACGTGTGTTGAAACGTATTGCTTCTGAACGTATTGCAGTATTGCGTATTGCAGTCTAACTTAAAATTTTGAAAAAAAAAGGACTTTAGGTTTATTTGTAATTGAATAGAAGATATGAGAAAACCAAAGCCAACATTAAAAGTGGGTAGACACAGTCACAGACTACTTCTTAATTATTATTATTTTTATTATTATTATTAGTAGTAGTAGTAGTAGTAGTAGTAGCAGTGTTTTCAATTAATAAAATATTTAGCAGCAAATAAAATCCCAGAACACTGCAAAGTTTCACAGGACTTAATTAGCTGCAAACTGTATTACAACCCTATCTGACCTGACTGTGCTTCTATTCTCAGACCAACATGAATATTTTATATATCTACAGCAACAATTTTACAATTTCTGTCCTTAAAAAGTCTTTGTCCTTAATATTTCTGTTCTTGATGTACACCGGTAACGCCGTAACATTGTTATGAAGCAGCCTTATTTTTATTGGAAATAGCTACAAATCTAAAACAGATTGATAGAACTGAAGTAAGATCTATTAAATAGTCACATGTGATTTGCAGGTGTGATTAACTGATGCTGATTGGATTCTTGTGTGTTGATGCAGAATGTGAGCTCGTTGGTGATGAGACGACATGCTGGTGTGAGCCCAATTACATTTGGAGTGACCTAGTGTGCGATACTGTACCTGCCTGCTGTAACGTTTTACAGTGTGTGGCGAATATATCCGATTTCACACCACTGTGTGTGCCCCAAGTGAACGGTAAGCGGCGACAGCTCGTGTATTTTCCAGCAAAAACAGAGTAATGATGCCATATTCTTTACTTTCCAAGCCTTCAATCTCTCATTTCCCTTTCTCTACAGTTACCCTTAATGGAATCGTAATCATGTCACCAGTATACAACCTTCAAACGAACGTAATTATGAAACTTTTCTTTGTCGATGCTAAAATGTTTGTGATTGAAACTATTTTCAAAGGCAAACTGAATCATATTGAGTGTCAATTACTTCTTGTTCAGATTTAATCCGGTCAGAAATGCACATTTATTTGATCCAAAACCTTAAATTTTTAACAAATACTTATCCTTTTTTTATTTTATTCATTTCAGCTGGAAACTGAGTTCAGCAAATTGAATGGGTTCAACTCACTCACCACACTATCCATTCCTAAGTACTGAAAATTTCCCCTTATTCCTATTGCTATTCCTGATTAAGATAACATCCTTGATTTTTTTGGAGCTTCAAATCACTGCCATGTTCTTTGCACTAAAATACACTTCCTGTGTTCTGGCATACAACAGCGGTCAAAATTTCATAGTGACTCTCAATGCCACGTTTAAGACTGTGAAAGTTCAAGACATACTCACAAGACTGAGGACGAGCTATTTATATATTTTAGATATCAACGTTACATCAACAGGTAAATAAAACATATGTCATGTATACATATGTGAAGTATTTTTATACACTGTTGTTAACTGAACTAAGTGTATATTTGAACAACCGCAGGATTGGTCTCTATGGAAATTCCTCAAGGGAAGGTGTGTTATAATTCACAGTACACACTAAACTGCAGCACAGAGGAAACAATGGAGACTTGCACATGGATGATTGCTTATCCTGGCCAGTTCCCACAGACAATTGGAGCTGGGACAGAAGTGATACAGCTACCTTGTTCAAACCAAACAGCAATCAGCCTTCTGAACATAAACGGGAATTGGGCAGGTGAATTTCTAAATACTTGTAATTTTACCCAAGAATTTACTTCATTCACTTACAGTGAGAATGAGATATTAAAATAAAGCTTTGTTGAAGGCACCATTAGATTTTTATGTATTTTAAAATCACTCCTATATTAATTTGGAATATTGGAAGATAACTGGCCAGATGCAAACACGCAATTAGAGCCATAAATCAGCCTTTGTTCAGTTTTACAGACATTCCAGCATTCCCCAGCCATTACAGTAAATGCATAAATGCACACAAGATTTGGATTAGTTGTTACAAAAACAGCATTAAAGTACTCCCAAAAATGTCATTTCATATAATTAAAAATAATATATGTAGAACAACATTTTCTTTCCTTTTTAAGAAAAATGAACATTTTTGTATGTTTTGACCCAATTTAAAAATGCCAGGATGCTTTTGTATCCTCCTGCCAGCCCAAATAATACACATTTAACAGAGACGTCAGTGTGGTTTTAGTGTCTGAGCGTTTACTTGCATGCTCTAAGCAATCAATTTAACACTAGCTTGTCTAAATATACTAAAACCCAAGCCTTTGTTCATTACTACCGTTAGCTAACTTAGCGGGCTGGTTCTGTAACTAAACATTTCATACTTCATTCTCGGACCATGACAGGTTCAAAGCTGTGCTGCTTATCTCATGACATCACTAACTACGTTTAAATGAGGTATTCCATAGTAACGAAGAATTAGGCTATGATAATTAGACCCAATGACCAATTTATATAATTGGAATCTGCTATCCCTCAAAAATCACATTTTTGAGTCTATGGGTACTTTAACATACATCTGTTCGCAAAATGCTTCATTTCATAGCTTAAAAGACCTTGTTGTGTGCTTCTGTCCTTTCTATCACTGTATATTTCATGATTTTTTAAAAACGTTTTTTGCTGTATTTCAGGAACATACACCTGCCTACTTACTAATGGGTCAGTGTCACATTCAGCCTCAGGAGTTCTCGACGTCGCCCTCTTACCAGAAAAAGTTAATGTCACAAGCGTGCCACAGACTGCAGATTGTTCTCTGAGTCCATCCACATCAGTTACCGTGTCATGTTCCATCTTTCGGAGTCAAGAGAATTACACAGTTACAATAAATGATTTACCATCAGAGCAGTCAGGTATCCGTGCCTTTATTGCGTCATTCTAAATGTTTATTAACATATAACAGATTATTAAAATGAACTCAAGTGTTATCACTTCAGTGTTATAAATGTTTATATTACATCCCTGTGCAAAGCCTACAGTAATTTCTTTCTCTTCATTGTAACACTAATTTAATATTGATCAACAGTTCGAAGGCATTTGTGAGTGGACTACTTAGTTGGTGTTTATATGATTCTCTTGTATGATTCTTTTTAAGTGAACACGCTGACACAAAACTACACTATAACTATTCCCATCGACTGCGTGGCAGAACAGATACCATCAATCAGTGCTTTTTGCCAGATCACAAACAGTCTAGACCAGTTACAAATCACCAATGGAAGCATATCAATAATATACCGTGAGTACTGGAGTTACAATAGAAAAATTAAATTTGCATTTTGTGATTTTTTTTAGCACGTCAATTATTATGCTAACAACCTGTACATTAACTAAATGTTTATTCAGCTGGGGATCCGTTTTGTGAAGAAGAAAACGGATGGCCAAAAACCAAGGGTGGAGAAACAGCAACTATACTCTGTACTACGAATGGCAGAGTAGGAAATATTGAGCGATTGTGCAATGGCACAGTATGGGCTGATCCAGTTGATCTTTGCATTAAAGAATCACTGAATCTATTGAACTCTGTAGCAGAGGTAAGACAAATACTTATCATATTGCTATGAGAAAGTAATATATAGACGTGTAAGCAAATATGTTATTTTCTGGGTCTTATTTCAGGATTTTGAAAAAGGAATTGGGGCCACAATGGAAGGTGCAATTGTCATTTTTGAGAGTCTGAAGAATAGCACTTCAACTGAAAACACCTATGGTGATGTAATGGGCACCGTTTCTGTTCTTACAACAATGAGCAGAGCATCCGGTAGAGTCACACTGACTGATTCCCTACTGCCAGTAAGCATTCTCTAATGCAGCTGTTTTCAGCTCTAGTTCTGGACATCCACTGCAGTACATGGTTTGCTGCCCCAACATGTGATCCACTGACGTTCCAAAATGATCCAAAAGTTTTAAGAATGCATGTTCTGTTGAAGACATGCAGCTTTACTTCTGCTCCAGGGTTCACACATTTGGAACATTTGATTAAACTTAGTTAATTATAGTTGAGGCAATTACTTACTTTGTAATAGGGACATAACCAGATACACATACAGATAAAAGTAAGAGGCACACAGTCTGGTATGAACAAAAATAGCTGAGCGCATATAATAGTATAGCACATATCTCCAGTTCAGACCAATTATGAACTTGAATGGTAGGGTTCAGATTTAATTCCAGAACAGCCAACCAAACAACCAAACAACCAACCAACAACCAACCAACCAAATAACCAACAAACAAACCCCTCCTGGTTTAGGCTATGATAAAAGAATGGTGATTTGAACAGCACCATTTCCTTCCACCAATCAAATCAAATCAATCAATCAAATGATCGATGCTAAAAAAAAATAAGCATGCAATTTAAGACTTCATTCATTCATAAAACTCTATCACAGACTTTGAATAATTAATATATTAATATATTCCAATAATAGATAGGTTTAAAAACAGACATAATTGGTCAGTCTCTCTTGGTTTAGATCTGATTAATCACATTGTAGTTTGTTAATGCTAAATTATCTCATGTGTTTTAATTGATTTTTAGTTCCATATAGCTATGTAGTAAGATAGCCATCACCAACATAGCTACAAGCTGTTTAGTAGTGTTCTAAACAATTATCTACTCTGCAAATAAAAATTACACTGACATTAAGGGCATTAATTACACTGACACTCATAACTAACTAAATACTGTCTTTCAGAATTTCATTGATTCTGCAAGCAGCCTGCTGAACACAACCTGGGTATCAGCAAATAAACCGCGTGACTTTGGCCTTGCCACAACATATCTATCAACTGTTGAGAACCTGGTGAAAAACATTCAAGTCAATAACAGTGAGGGACATAATTCTTCAAACATCCAACTTCAATTCTGCCGGAACAGCTCAATCTGCAATAAAACCCTTTTCAATGTAGAGCTTGAATTGAACTCAACTTCTTCCTTGGTGAAAACCATGGGACTGCAAAGCATGGCACAGCGTCTCCCAAAGGGCCTTTATCAAGAATCAATATTTCCGTCCTTAGTTGTCACTGCCATAGTTGAAAACCACGGCCCTATAAACATCAGTATGGCTTATCCACTACCTGAAAACGAATCTGTTGGCAATTCACCATTCTGCATATTTTGGAATACGACAGTAAATCAATGGTCACAGAGTGGCTGTACCTTGTTAAAAAGCTCTGAAAACATGAGCTACTGTGAGTGCAATCATCTGACCTCCTTCTCTATGCTGCTGTCCAAGACTCCTGTTAACCTGCCCTTCTTAGACCAGTTAACTTACATTGGTTTGGGAATCTCCATCTGCTCCCTGATAGTCTTCCTTGTGATTGAATTCTTGGTATGGAATGCAGTGGTCAAGTCCAACCTCTCTCACTTCCGTCACATGTCACTGGTCAACATTTCTCTGTGTCTTCTCATAGCTGACTGCAGCTTTGTTGCCTCTTCCTTCCCAAACATTCTGAGTGACACTTTATGTCTTGTATTGACACTCGCCAAGCATTTCTTCTTCCTGGCCATGTTTTTCTGGATGCTCTGCTTGAGCATGATGCTCCTCCATCAGCTCATTTTCGTCTTCAATCCACTCAGAAAAGGAGTGTACATGCCTCTCGCCATCATTGTTGGGTATTCTTTCCCAATGGTGATAGTGGCAGTGACCTATCTGTACTACAACAAGAGAAAAGATGTAACCTACTACAGCCGAGCTACCTGCTGGCTGACATATGTGTCATCACTGCAAGGATCCCTCTACGCTTTTCTCTTTCCTATTGGCGCCATCGTGTTTGCTAACTTATGCTCAATGGTGGTGGTCATTTCAACTCTGCTGAAACCTGCTGCAACCGAGAATACCAAAAAGGATGACAAAGAGGCAGCCAAGAGTATCATCAAAGTGATAGTTTTTCTAACGCCAGTTTTTGGTGGGACCTGGATATTAGGGCTTTTTGTGTTTCTGATGGATGATAACAAGTTCACCAAGGTTTTAATCAATTATGCCTTCACCATTGTTAACTCCTTACAGGTAAATGTTATTATTGTCATTACTGTACAAACATTTGGATTACATTTTATTCAAAGCATGAAAGAAGCAGATACATTTTTTACATTTTTATTGTCTGTCTACACCTCACCTCTCTTTTTAGGGCTTTTTCATTTTGCTGACAGGATGTTTTGGAGAAAAAAGAGTATGTTTTTCCTTTCATCCTATTAATACTGTCTCATGTGTAGCTGCTGAAGACATTGTATGGTGGTTTACAAAGCATAACATTAATTTTTTTAACTGTTGTTTTCCATTAGGTTCGAGATGAAATTGTGAAACTTGTCACTTCATCGGTGAGTTAATCGATTTTGACACTACTAAAAACAACAAATATATTATTTCTTCTTTTAGAGTCCTCTTCTTTTTTCAAATCATGACCAATTCTACAGGGCCACAAATTCACATCATTTATGATCACATATTACAAAATTCTAACACCATACTGGTAATTTTAAATCAATCTATTTATGTTCTTTAGCTGGGATCCAAAAGTGAAAGCAAGACAACATCAGGTCAAAAGTGAAGGTTGGTATGTGAAAATAAACTATTTTTTGCACTTTATGCATTTTGTAGGCTTCAAGTACAAGTTACCACATTTAAATTTTACATTGCAGGGATTAAGCTACAGTAGATCGAGGGCTGAAGATTTGCCAATTTTACAGCAGCAGTACACAGAGCAACAGACACAATGGACAGCAGGATACTGTACAGTAAATGATGTGCAGGTCAAGTCATTTGTTGGAGTTCCCTTAATGACAGCAAATTTGATTTAGATTATATCTCTTTGTAAAAGAGCTACAATATAATAAAAGCTATATATACACACACACATTTTCACCTTTTTATGCCTTTTACCTGTAGTTTTGCTTCATGTTCGTTTGCTATTCTGACTGCAGTAATATAATTGTTCAATGTACAAAGTATGTTTGTTTTTTTTTCTAAACAGACAGTGGACACTTATACAGTTAATAAAATTGTCAATAATACATAGCAAAATATTTCACTTGCACCAGTTGCACTTTCTGTGTTGGTGTGTGGTAAAATATGTCAGTGTAAGACTGTTTATAGGAAACTTTTATAGGCAATTTTGTTTTTATTTATGAACATAGAATATAATTGCACACAGAATTTAACAAATTACCAAATAAACCCCTTATTTTTACCTCAGTACCTGTTCACTAGCCTGATTTTATTATTTGAAAATCCAAACACCTAGGTCAGGTAAAGAAAGTCAACATGTACTGTACTGTGTAGTTAAACATAATAATATTTCAGTCATTCAAAAAAAACCCCAAACATTTACTGGAACTGGATTGTTTGTAAAGCATTATAATAATGCCAAAGGTGAGAGCTACTTTGCCTGCAGAATCCTGGGTGATCAAAATTGTGCTGTTAATTAATTTGCAGCTCTATGATGGACTGGTATTCCCATCTGGAGTCCAGATCCTCCATGAGCCTGATCAACATAAGGTGGTTACTGAAGAGTAATTTGTCTAAGCAAATTCTGGCATTTAAATACATAACAAGAAAACAAATCAATATATCAAAAAAAAATTACGCAGGTGTTAATTAATTAGTCGGTCCATCAAAAGTATCAAATCATTAACCTTTTCTACCTAATGCTACCTCATTAGCCTTTGTTTACCAATAACCAGCCAACGTTCATCTCCTTCTTTGGTCAAGGAAGTAGATACTTTACTAGAAGGACAAGAAATAATGCATATTATAGCTCTCTACAACATTAGCACAAAATAATCTTCCATCGGGTTTCAAAAGTCTCTGTTGGCAGCAGAAAAAAAGTAAAGTCTAATCAATTTATTCTGCTTTCATTGTTGAATGAGCTAGAGCAGGGTAAATAAACTGTGGGATAGTGCCGTTATCTAAATTTCCACAATATAGAGTAAGCAAACAGACACACTAGTGTCCCATCCAGGGGCCCAGTGTTCCTGAGACTGGCTCAGGACACACCGTGACCTTGACCAGTTACTGAAGATGAATGAATGAATACTTTACCATTTTTATGCAGGGGAAATGCATTTTATAAATCAGTTGATGTTTGGAAAAATGCTTCTAGTTTCTTTAAAGTTTCTGGTCAGAATTTTTAGTTCCTAGTAAGCATTAGCCATGGGTATTGAGGAAAGACTGAACACATTCACTGGATCAGCGTACAGATACAAGATCTTTGTCAGGTCTAACATTATGATGCTCATCTGCCTATACTGTACCATTACATCCTGCCTGTGACTTATACCCTAATCACCGAAACCATTTATGATGTCAAGAGGTGGAGAAAAGTGGCAAAAACTGATATAGTTACAGAAATGCACTAGTCCTTAGTATAACAAGAAAGGAGAAATAGTAAACTTCCTTTTCTATTAGGCACTATTCGATATTAGCATAAAGTGACATTATTATTGCTTTTGTAAAATGTACAGCAGGTTGTTCTTATGATTATAATTTCTAGTAGGATTTCTTTGTTCAACAATTCTGAACTTCAAAGCTCTCCTCTACTTTCCCACATACAATAAACCACATAGACCTTTCAATACATAACTCTCAGTCTATTAGGTTATTAGGTTAATCTAGCCATGGGGGTCACAGTCCAGTGACTTCTGTGCCGGTCCCAAGCCCGGATAAATAGAGAGGGTTGCGTC
>CM074963.1:1282935-1297384 GCA_037577455.1 Pangasius macronema
AACAGCATTAATCTGTTATAGTAAGCATCATATTTTACCCATTGAATATTATTATCCTTGACACTGCTGTTACTGCAAAAATAAACATTTCACAGTTAGTTCACTGAAGTAATCAGACAGTCTGAAGATTCAGCTCTAAATGATCTGTAATGTCATCTGTGTAAAGCCTTTAAACTACAAAATGCCTACAGTCAGAACAAAAGTATTTTAACTTGTCATATTTTATATTTTAAACAATTTATAAATTAACCCACATATTTTAATTTGAAGTGTTTTGTCGCTTGTATGAAAATAAAACAATCTTGAGATGGAAATTCACTACAGGAAACTAATCATTGTAACACTGACACTAAGGCCGACTAATTAAGGCTAGTTCATGCTTGAATTCTTTGTATAAATTATATTCAATTTTACATTAATGTCTATTTTACATATGGTTTACATTTACTTTCTTTTTATTCATTTTACTCATGTCTTTGAAAAGGAAATAACTGGGCAATAAAAAAAAACTGGGGAATAAAAGATGTTTTGTGAAACTCGCAATGTGTTTATTTTACTGAAATTCTGACTTGTGGAACTGTAAAGAACGAGAACCAGGTCAACGTGTACAAACGTTTGCAAGAAGAAGAAGAGGAAGAAATAATAATAATATGAAACAGGTCAGAGGAAAATGCCCAAATTGGTTTGGCTGCCAGGAAGGATATAGAAACTCAGATAATCACTTTTAACAACCGTGGTGAGCAAAAAAGCATCTCAGCATGATGAAACTGAAACTGGACAGTTGAAGACTGGGGGGAAAAAAATCATCACCTGGTCTTTTTCCGTTCTTCAGCTGCCCACTTTACTCTCTACTAGCTGATTGCCATACAGTGTGAGATTTTAACCACCAACAACTACTAGTTACCCCGATGGTTAAATAACAGAACTCAATATTAATCCCTGAACATACAACCCGCCATTTTGCAAATGTAAAAGACTATAAAAACGTTTAGTCTGTACACTGATAAATACTGAATTGTTGTGTTTGTTTTCTTATTTATTTAATATTATTGTTTAGTTCAAAGTTTAGTTACTTTGGCTGTGTAGGAGCTCACCTTGGCCGCTATTACCGCTAAGCGTCTAAAAGCCGCGCCCCTCAAAGTTTCGGTAGTAAGCGTGTGTTTCAGGAAGAGCGGCTGGTTTATACTCAGTGGTGAGGAAGTATGCTGCAAAAAATCAGCCTGTGATCTGTACTAATTCAATTGATTGGTTAATATCACATCACGCAGATATTTTCGCCATTATAGTGGAATTAATGCGCAAAAACAATGCATACATGATCGGTGTATGTTAACCAGCAAAGAATAAACATCTGGATAAAATATTTTAAACTAGCTACACCTCTGCTTATACTAGTTTACATTTGGTACTTTGATTGCTTCTTTAAACAGTATAAAACATAGCAAATAAATGAATCCGTAAGTAACCAGTAGCTGTTAGTTTTCACAAAATGGCGGAAGGAGGGGCTTCAAATGAGAGGCGCCAAGGAAGGCTTTAGTTCAGTATCTTCTAGCTGAGCAACACAACTTAAAGCAAAACAAGTAACGCTAATCTGTGCTTTAACCAAAGATTAATCATTTAAACTAAATAGTCCTGTATATTCTCAGAGGCCATTAGTGGAAAATAACTGAAGTGTTTAGGCTGTAAATTGAGAGCTAGTAAACGGCTGAGAGCTGGCGCTTCTGTAGAGAAGACCTGAGGTAAGATGGTGCAGATAAAATGGCGGGTTGTATGTTCAGGGGTTAATACTGAGTTCTGTTATTTAACCATCGGGGTAACTAGTAGTTGTTGGTGGTTAAACTCTCATACTGTAAGGCAATCAGCTAGTAGAGAAACGCAGTTAGGTGGATAGAGTCAGTTTAGACGAGCTGCCAAACACAAAGCTACAGGTTTAGGGGCAACTTGACATCTGTGATGATGATGATGATTTAAAATGATGCAGCTTAGTACTGCAGTATTAGACTAGTATTTTCAGCTTGTTTAATGGTAATATAGACTTTACTAGTTTGGCGTACAGTTCTTGTGTAGTGAACAGACTACTTTAGCACAGGGCATGTGCAGTATGAACAGTGAGGAGCAGGTGAACTGCAGCTGACTGAGCAGTGATCAGATCAATTCTAGCTGTAAATGTACTTCATTAACAAAGCCTTATAAACTTATTTATACATCTAATAAACTAGTCAGTGCCTGCTAGTGAAGACAATATCACCTTTTAAAAAACAAACAAACAAAACCTGAGAGGATTTGCAGTAGGTACACATAGCATGTGTTTCTCAGCATCACCACAATTCACTCATGCATTCATTCTTTCTCTTCTTTTCATTTCATTATGCACTCATTCTTTCATTCATTTGTTTTTGCTGTTTAGAGGTGAATTCCTGAATCCTGTAGCCTGTTCGGGAGCAATGGATATGACTAAGTAAGTTTGGAATGACTTGGACAATCTGAATGTCAGACCAGTTTAAGTTTGTATGGTGAATGATGCAAATACCTCCATATTAATGTCCATGATTTTGGAATAAAATGCCCAACAAACTCATAGGTGTGATGGTCAGGTGTCCACATACTTCTGTCCATATAGTGTATATGACTACTTTTATTATTCTGTTAGGTCTGTGTTTTAACACTAAATTGGGCTAGTTTTGAAACAAATCAAGAATGCATGTGCACCTCGATGAGCTTGTTTCCAACGTAAAGAATTTTTATTTATTTATTTTTTTTAAAAGTCCCTTTTCAATACCTGAATTTTTTTGCCTTTTTGTGTAGTTTTTGAGATGGTTGAGGTAGGTGGGGTGGGAATTTTGTCCTGGCAAGTCTTGGCATAAGAGCTAATGTTTAATTAGCCTTGCTTAATTTTGCTAGATTCTAATGCACAGCTTTTGTTTCATTATACGCTACTAAACCTGGATCACACAAACACTGTTTTAAGTTTCAGTTATTATACTTTTATCATGTTGAATATTTTGATCAATTGAGGCACATATTCAGGTGTGTTTTGCTGTGAAAATGAGACTGGGCAACAATCTGATACCCAGTATTATTATCTGACCAATACCAGAAAAAAAAGAAAAGAAAAGAAAGGTGGGTCAGATATGACTATGAATATCTGATAACTGATCCTGTAACGTTAGAAGGTTAGAATTTCCTATAACCAGAATATATGGTTTTTAGTCACTCACATTCCATGTCACTAATGCAATAAAATGTTCAAAGGTTACAGTAGAACAACAATGATGTATATGGAATGGAAAAAAAAATGAGAGAAGGGCTAGGCTTGGGGTCATGTGACAGAAATTCATAATGCCTATTTGGGTTGTTTGGGAACCACTGCCCTAACCCCAAATATTGCACTGCTCTTTTATTCTCTGATTTAAAACATTAAACTCTTATGTTCTTGATTACAGGCCTACATCAAAAGGTGTAATTTTCAAATGTGCTCTTTTGCTTTTTCTTTGTAGGTGCCATGTTATCAGTCATTGAAAATTTCTTGAAATATTTGAAAATCTGAAACCTGGAAAACAGCACAATGTGTTCAATTCCTGGCCTCCCGTCACCTGGCTCAACTGTAACGGTGTTCATTACCAGAGTAAATGTGAACCCTCTCTGTGTTCTAGTAGAGTTTTGGGGTAATTTTGTCCAGGATCAGAAACTTGCATATCAACAAATGAAAAAAGAGATTCAGTACCCCAAAAAAGTATTTCATGATGGAGAAGGCAAGCCTGGTGACCTGTGTCTTATACGGGTCTATGAAACATGGTACAGAGCCCGTATAGTGTCAAGGAATGATACTCACTACGACGTGTTCCTTATTGATGAAGGCAGAACACTTCAGGCTCATAAAAGCCTTTTGGCGTGGGGCCAAACAGACTTTTTCAACCTGCCTCCTGAAGTTGAATTTTGCATTCTTTCCAATGTCCTGCCATTGTCTACTGAAAATAGATGGTCAAAATTGGCCTTGGGGTTTATAAAATCATTCTGTGGAAGAGCAGTTACTGCCTGTGTTCTGGATTTTGCCATACCTCAGCGTGCATTTCTGCTTGATATTCCATGCCTGTCTAGGCAAATGCATGAGATGGGATTTGCAAAGAAATTGTCAAGTGAAGAATTCAAAGACTTTATTTCAAGGTCTTTACAGTCCAATGCTGGTTCTGTAGACCCGTTGAGGTCTGCATCCATGGGATATGAACCACTTGTACAAATCAAGAAACAGCTGTGTTACATGTATCCAGAGCTACAAGCTGAAACCACTGAGACTGTGTTAGTCACAGAGGTAAACAATCCCCTGCGTGTCTTCTGTCAGCTAAAGGTTTTCTCCCAGGAACTCAAGAAACTGACAGAGCAGATAACTCAGCATTATCAAAGAACAATTGGATCTCATTTTGCAAGACCTGAGAATTTGGGGGCTCCTTGTGCATCAAAAGGAACTGATGGAAAGTGGTATCGCTCTGTTTTGCAGCAGGTCATGTCCACCAGCAATGTAGTTGAGGTGCTGCATGTGGATTATGGCAAGAAACAATTTGTTCAAGTAGATCATGTTAGACCACTGGCCACAGAATTCTTTCGAATGCCTGTTGTGACTTATGTTTGCTCTCTTCATGGACTTATTGATCGAGGTGTTGGTTGGACAGTTTCACAGATTGATTATCTGAAATCCTTACTGCTCAACAGAACTGTTATTGCCAGATTTGAATATCAGAGCCTCTCAGAGGGTGTCCACTACGTCACACTCTATGGAGATGAAAACACTAATATAAACAAATTATTTGGCTCAAAAGAGAAGTGCTTAATGGATTCAAGGTGCCTTAAAGATAATGCCGTGCATAAGATGGGAACACGTCAAAGGTGCCAGATTGCAGTTAAAGGTGAGACACAAGGAACTGAGTATTTGAAAGGGATTTTTACAGAAAGTCTGTCACCTAATACTGAGCATGTGGCTGTTGTGCAGCATGTTGATAGCCCCTCAAAGTTTTGGATCCAGACACAGAAATATGCCACTGAGTTTGATCTGCTAATGAATGGCCTGACAGAGCTGTATAGTGATCAGACCAGAAACAGTGGAGTGATTATAAAGCCTGTAGCTGGTCTTCTTTGTGTGGCCAAAGCTCAAGATAATGTATTCTATAGGGCTACAGTTTGTGAAGTCATTGAGTCCAAGGCACATGTTTTCTTCCTGGATTATGGAAACAAAGAATTGGTTGATTGTAGCAACCTTCGCGAGTTGCCCCTCAGGTATCAAAACCTACCAGCCTTGGCAATTAAGTGTGCTCTTCATGGCATTCACCCCAGAAGTAAAGAGTGGGATCTGAATGCCACATTATTCTTTGCTAAAGCTGTTGTGGACAAAGTCCTTGCTGTACGTATACTTGCAAAGTCCCAAGACACACATCTTGTCCAGGTCATTGATTCTATGTCAGATGGAGAAAAAGATTTTTCAAAGCTGCTCTGTAGTGCAGGTTTTGCAGACTTTGAAGCTATGGATAAACCTATGGTCACACCATACACTACAGTGGCACAGACTTCTGACGATTTCAAGTCATCCAGTTCACCTGTGGTAACAGCTGCTTTCAAGGAGTACTTGTTTCCAATTGGAAGCTCATTTGATGTTACAGTATCCTACATCGAGAGTCCAAATGACTTTTGGTGTCAGAAATCTACTGATGCAAAATGCCTGAAACTGCTAATGCAAGATCTCCAGAGGTACTATGCAAACTCTGAATTTCAGCCTCCTTTGGAAGCTGCCTGTGTTGCTCGTCATCCTGAAAATAGAATGTGGTCTCGAGCTTTGGTCATCCAAAAGCACCAGGCTTCTAATGTAACTGTACTGTTTGTTGATTATGGGGAAACAAAAAGAGTTCCCATTCATGACCTTCGCCGCATTGATCCAGAATTCCTTAAGCTGAAAGGACAAGCTTTCCGATGCTGCTTGTATAACTTGAGCTATCCCGTCTCTCATTCTCCTTTAGTCTGGAGTCCTGATGCTACCTTGCAGTTTCGAGAGTTTGTGGACAATGCAGCCTCAGTGAGTGTAGTGTTGAAGTGTACTGTATATGCTGTGATGTGTGACACTCAGAAAGTAATTTTCAATGTAGTGGATTTGGAGAGTCCGTTCCAAAGCATCTGCAGACTTCTTGTCCAGAGAGGTCTGGCCGACAGTGCATCTAAAATGGTAGCTCTGCCACCTTTAAGGCTGGATACGTACTACTACTCTTCACACAGCATCAAAACTGGGTCTGAAGAAGATGTATGCATCACTTATGTGAAAAATGTCAACCAGTTCTTTTGTCATCTGCAAAGAAATTTTGTGCAGATTGAGGAACTTGCAGATAAAGTCAACAGGTTATGCATTCAGCTGCAGAGCATTAACTGTCCAAAAACCTTTGGAAATGTTTGCTTTGCAAAATATACTGATGGGCTGTGGTACAGAGGACAATTTAAATATGTAAAGCCTCCAGTTGTAGTCCACTTTGTGGATTATGGCGACACACAGCAAGTTGAGAAATCAGACCTCCTACCAATTCCAGTTGAAGCTGCTGGGATTATGGCAATACCTGTGCAAGCAGTCGAGTGTGGGCTTTCTGATGTGCCTGAAAAGGTTCCAAGTGAAGTGGATAATTGGTTTGAAAGTTTTGTGATGGATCGCCAGCTGAAAGCATTGATAGTAGCCAAAGAACCAACTGGTAAATTAATTGTTGAGTTGTATGATGGGAAAACTCCAGTAAATGCAATAATAAAAGAGAAATTTCACATTGAAGTTAAGAGAAATGAGCAAATTACTGTAAAAGAATTTGATGTCATGGATCAATATCGGTCATGTAGTGTGTCTGAAAGACAAAAGGTACGGCAATGCACTCCTGAAAAACACTGGAGATCTCAGAAAATTGCTGACTCGGAAGAAAGCTCAGGAAAATTTCTTGATGGGGACATGAAAAGAGACATCACCGCAAAAAAGTTGAATCAACATGTTTTTCACAGTGAGTCTCATAGTGAATCTGAAAATGCCAAACCAATTGTCCTTAAACAAGCAGAGCTCCCTGTAAAAGTAGTCGAACCAGGTCTGGAAGCTGAAGTATTCATCTCGCATTGCAGTAGTCCTTTGAGTTTCTTTGTCCAACTGGTAACAGATGAAAGCGATATTTGGTCTCTGGTGGAAAAGTTGAATGATTGTCAGTCAAAGCATGTACCTGTTAACTCTGGTGACCTCTGTGTAGGTGACTTGGTTAGCGCGGAGTACCCTGATGATAACTGTTGGTACCGTGCAGTTGTAAGAAAAGCACCGGTCGGTGATGTGGCTGATGTAGAATTCATTGACTTCGGAAACACTGCTGAAGTTCCGGTCTCAAAAATATGCATTCTAGACAAAATGTTCTCTCAGCCAAGGTATAGCATTCATTGCTCACTGACTGGAGTGGAAAATGTTGACTGTGATGTGGCCTCTAATTTCAAAACTGAAATGGAAAAGAATACGGATGGGTTTTTATGTAAATTTATCAAGCAATCAGGTTCTGTATGGGAGGTCAAACTTGAGGTCGATGGTGACCTGTTGGGATCTGCTCTCTCCAAAGATGCAAACGTAACTGTAACAGGTGCACCCAAGAGCCCAGATACTAACTTCAATCTGTGTACTTATAAAAATTCTGATATACCGACTGGACAGGTAATTGCTGTATATGCCTCAGTCATTATTGGGCCACAGCTCTTCTGGTGTCAGTATGCAGAGACAGAAAAGCTGCAGGAGATTTCTGATATAATCCAAAAGATTGGCAGTAATTTGGAAAGCGGAGCTTTGAATGTAGAAACCCTACAGATTGGAAGTGGATGCATTGCCCTTTTTGATGAGGACCAACTGTGGTATCGTGCAAAGGTGACCTCAGTCGAAAAGGACATGTTGTCTGTTCTGTTTGTTGACTATGGAAATGAATCAAAAGTTAAAATGAGCGATTTTAGACCACTGCCATTTGAGGTGTCTGATTTACCTCCTCAGGCATTTGCCTGTCAGCTTGATGGTTTTAATGTTTTGGAGGGGTCTTGGGACGACAAGGCAGCTGATCAGTTCTTTGAGCTAATCAATGACCAACTCTTGAAAGTCACAATTTTGAAGTTAGCCAGTTCATGTGATATGGTGACTCCTCATTTTGTTAAATTGGAATGTGAGGAACTTGTTATCAATGATGCAATGAAAAAATGTTGGACTCAAAACAGCAAGAGGACATCATTTGAACTAGTAAATGCACCATCTGCGACACTCTTGCATTCATCTACTGTGACTGAAACGTCCTCTCTCTGTGTAACTGAACCTGTAGTAAGACCCAAGGACCCCCATTGTGCAGCCACGGAGTATCTGCACAATGGCACTTGCATTTCTCCACTCAAAATACAGGTAGAATGCGATAGCACTCTGGCTGAGCATGAGGAGCTAGCTGGATCTGCAGAGTTGCTGGATAAAAGAAATGTTGCGGTGGGCAAGACATTTTCTCAAGATGAAGATCACTTGATTTCAGCAGGCATTGAAAAGCCTGAGAATTATGGCAGAAGTGTTGGTGTGAAGGATACAAATGTAAATGTGGATATTTTAGACATCCATTCCAATCAACCTGTGGATGTTCTCGGAGAATGCCAGTTAGACTCCACAGGCTTTATGAGTAAAGGAGCATTCACAGGTTCTCCGGCGTATACTGATGAGAGCCAAGTGGAAACTGCGGAAGCTGCATCTCCAGAAGGTCCGTCTTGTGACGAGGTCTGTGAAAAAGTGTATGGGTTGGTTTCAGAATACGAAGGGCATAAGACTGAGTCTGATCATGAGATCATAAAATCAGGCAAGTGTCAGATATGCAAATCTAGAATTATTATTATTATTAATTTTTTTTTTTACACATAAAACAGTTTATATACATGTTCAAGATTCTTTGTTTCCACAAAGACTTGGGAAATGTAAGGAGGGCTGCAGAGAGCAATGCAGTCGGGTCAGAATGTGTGATCTGGTCCCACGTACACAAGAGTTGGTGTCGAGCACAAACTTTAAAGATTTCTGATGATTCCACCTTGGTAAGCACAGCTTTTACTGTGACTGTCATATAAACATTTTTTTTAAATCCAGAAATTAAAAACCTTATTGTAAAATTGTTTTATTATTATTAAAATAAACTCTTGGCTACAAATTCTATGTGCATATAGATACTGCTTTTGGACTATGATTTTGTGATGGAAGTGGATCCAGTGAACATTTTTGAAATTGTACCAGAAGAATCATTGCAGGTATGAACCATCCATAGAAGTGTGTGTGCTGCTGTTCTGATTGCTTTTCAGATTTAGTAATAATACCAGCAGTGGCAGTGAAATGCTGTTTAAAAAAAAACTTTAAAATATAAAACTGTTAGAAAAGAATGACCATTTATAATATATGATAAAACGTGTTTTCTGGCTCCCGAGTGGCGAAACAGAAAAGTGTTTGCTGTATCTTCTGGAGATTACGGCGTTGCCACAGCCATCTGTGGCCAGGAGTGAGAAGAGAGTGAAATTGGCGAGAGGGGTATTTCTTTCCCGTCAATCACAGCTATATTAGGCATCTGTTAGCTCGTGTATGTGGAAGAGGGTAGACAGCCGGAGGATTTTATTGTGCCCTGTGATGCAGAGTGAGCATCAAATGAGGGTTAGAAGGGTTATAGGAAGTTTGTGTTCATGTTAAGAGGATTTAAATATATATTTATCTGCGTAAATCTAAAATATAGTCTGTTATTTAATGTTTAGATGTTTGTGGGAAGAAGTGCTACATTTACTCATGGTGGTTCAAAGGTAAATGTGTGATGTACTACGGTAGGACTGCATTGTATACAATTGCTTTGCATGCATGCAGATGAACAGTAACATTCTTAACAGGCTGAAAAGGAAATGGAGCATGAAGCTGTAACCTGTTTTTCTTCTCAAGATCCTTCTGGTAAGTTTCATCTCATTTGAATGAAGCCTTTATTAAATTTTGTTCATTTAAAATAGAGAATATCGTTTGGTTTACTTGAATGTTCTAAAGTCATAGATCGTGATGAAGAGATGGATAAAGAACCTAGTTCTGGGATGGATCTAATTGTTAGTGAGGAACAGGTACATTTAGTAAGGTTTTAAAAATTTGAGAGAGAATATTGATATTCATGAGGGTTTAAATGCTGCCTCATGACTTCTTTTACTTGTTACTACAGGCTCAAGACAAAGAGCATGACTCCTGTTTAGGTGACTTGGTGGCAGAATCTGAAAGTAAGTAATTTGGCCTAATTTGATCATTTCCAGTAAAAAAAACTCTTCCCTAGGAAATTTTATTTACTTTTTTTTTTTTTTTTTTTTTTTTTTTTTTTTTAATGAAATGTATTTCTGACTCCATTTTGTTTTGATTAACAGAAACTTTGCAAGTAGATTTGAATCAGTGTTTAGACCTTAACGCTCCTCAGGAAATGGTAGGCTTTAATTTTTTTTTCTTTTGACTTAAAGTCCAGGTTCTTGTGCTTCTAATGTTGAAATGTTTTCTTTTCTTTTCTTTTTTTTTTTTTTTCTTCTTCCACCCCAGAGTCAAATGTTTGTTGCAGATGTTTCACCTGAGCAAATTGGTAAGTGAAACGCTGCACATAAATGTAGCTGTTGTAATTTAGCAAATTCATTTTCATATTTATTATTTTGTGTACTGTTTCATCATGAGTAAATCAGTCAGACTTTCACTTTAAATTTGTGAATTCTGAGTTTTTGACCTGCAGTGACTTAGCTTCTGGATGTAAGAGTTTGTAATGTAGAAGAATGCTGCTGTAGATCAATCACAGAAGAGTATTGTAGCTTTAAAATGGTCTTGTTCTATGAGAGAGAGTTGTGACTAGAAAACACTTAAGAGTCCTAAGTATTTAAGATTTTATATTTCCATAGATTTTAATCAAAAATGCATTGTTGTGAGAAAAGGATCTGTCGTATTTTTTATTTTTTTCTGCAGAACCACCCATGGAGATGGATCTCAAGCTAGAACTAGCACCGAATGTACACAGTGCTTTGACGGTCCAGGTAAATTAACGTCCCAGTCTGTGTCTTAGACATTAAAAGGATGAATTTACACTGAAGTTTAAACAACCATGTACGTATCCCATCAGGAACAAACTGAGGAGACAAGTCCTCCAGCAGAGGAACTGAGAGGTCTGTTTTGCACCCTTGAATGACAGTATGTTTATTATATAGTCTAATATGAATCCTGTCTAGGATTCAGGATCTGAAACTAATTTAATCTCGTACACTAACATTAGAAGATGTGACTAAGACGTGTGGGCAGGTAGATGAGCTGATGGATTTCANTTTTTTTCAGTTAATATGCACTGTGAGTGTACACATGGGCCAGAGATATAAAGCTTTAACATGTTAACAGGACCAGGAGGCAGAATCTGAGGCTGAAACTCATGTGGATTCCTTCAGTGTAATGTCACAGGAGAAGGTGCATTTTTCGGTGTATTATGCTAAATATATACTATATGTACACACATCGATGCTTTTACTTTACAAGGCTTTGAAATATGTGAGCTTTGTTCATTTAACAGCATTAAAGTCACACCAAACTCTAACTCTGATTTGATATTTCCTAATTCTCTTGTCTGTGTGCTAATAGGCTAAAGAAACCGAGCATGAAACTGTAGAATGTTTTTCCTCTCAAGAACCTACTGGTAAGATATTCCATTTAAATTTAGCGTTTGTGAAAGTCTTAAAAAAATATATGTTTCATGACTTATGGTTTACCTAGTAATTTTAAAATCTTTTTTTTTTTTTTTAATTATTATAATAATGAAGATATTGATGGACAGCCTAGTGGTGGGGTGGATCTCGTCATCACTGAGGAACAGGTAAATGAGTTTTGAGAGAAAGCACAGTCACCATGACGGTTTAACTGACAGCCTCTACGTTGTCCTCACATCGCGTGTGAAAGATTTTAATTGAGTCTTTTTATTTTCTCTGGACTTGTTGAACCTTACCTATTAGCAGTCAAGTTATACAGTATGACAGTTTATTGTCAGTGTTGCCACATGCCTATGTTTTCCTGATTGTGAAAAGTGTGTTAAAGGAGCATTCCGGCATAAAACTAGAGTTTAATATATTATTTGTCATAATATGTAGTATTCTTTCGTATGGGATGGTATCACTTAGTGTCAGCATCGTAACAGAATTTATGATTTTGTGTCAGTTTCCTGTTCTCACGCATCAGTGCAGCGAAACAACAATACCCAACATGCAATACGCCAATTCAAGCATCGGGATTCCCTGCTGTGATTAACCAATCCTGGCCTATGAGTGAGACACGTCACGCTGACATTTCTATAAAAGGAAGAGCCTGCCTCACTTGCCAAAACTAAACTAAACTATTTCCTAAAATGTCACATACTAAATGTCAGTGTGGGAAGCGTGTTCATAAACACGTTCATTTTGATAACAAGATGGTTGTACTTACAGATAATTAGGAGTGATAACCAGGTATCGTCAGGTTGCAAGGCTAATCGGGTCATTTTTCAATCAGGTTGCGCCACATACCTTTTTGTTTCACACACTAAAGCTTCTTTACACCACCGAAAATTGGTGGACATTTACAATTGTGCAGCCAGCATTTCAAACCAGAAGAACATTTGAAAGGGATTTGAAAGCGGAGTTACTGGGTCTTCCGCTGAAGAAGATGTTAAAGAAAACAGCAATTTTGTTTGTATTTAGTACAATATGGAGACCAGAGATGCTTCGTACCTGGTCAAACTGACCAAAGGAGCCAAACTGAGGTAGGACAATGAGTTAATGTCCGCTAGCAAATACTTGTAACTAGCAGTACGCAGCAGCACACAAATTCTTATCTGTTAAATCATTCCTGTTGCTTGAGGAATATTGCAGTAATTTACTTACTAAGCAAAGTCATTGCTTACAAGCAGTATCCAGCTAGCTATCTGTGTTCCTTGAACCATGAGCTCATTCCCTAACCATTAGCACCATTAACTTGTGAGCACCGGCCCCATTTCCCTCCCACCCAAATATCCACCCATAAATGTTTCAAATCAACATGCGTAATCAGGAGGGAGTTTCCCCCAGTATTCAAACCAGCAAATCTTGCCACAGTGTAGGCATGTTTACACCATATGTATCGACACTTACATTTTGTATTTCGGTCACTTTACGTAGTACTTTTACTTGTTACTACAGGCTCAAGACGAAGAGCATGACTCCTGTTCAGGTGACTTGGTGGCAGAATCTGAAAGTAAGTAATATGGGTTGATTTACCTACTTGGATCATTCCCAGGGGAAGATGGCATACTTTTCTATGTGATGCCAATCTGACTCCATTTTGTTTTAATTAACAGAAGCTGTGCAAGAAGATGCAGCTCAAGGTCCAGATTTAGGTCTTGATACTCCTCAGGAAAGGGTGGGCTTTATTTTATTCCTTTCATTTTAAATGGGATGGGCTTTTTTTTTCCCCCTCAACACCAGCAGCATCAGCTTCTAATATTGGATTGTTTTTCCGCAGAGCAAGAAGTTTGTTGCAGATGTTGAAGAAAGTGGTAAGATAATCACTTCCAGTACAAGAATGCTGCATAAACATGGTTCTTGTAGTGTAACACATGCCATTTAATTAATTCACCTTATGCTATAATATAGCCTACTAGAATTGGGTTTCAGGGGCTGTCAGCATTAATACCTTCTGTCGGGGCACTTCTAAAGTAGATCCAGGTTGAAACGACATGTATACCACATCATGTGTAATATAAATTACTGCTCCTGACAGACCTGCCAATATCTACAGTTTAGCCATAGCATTTGCCATTTCTTTACTCCTTGCTACACCGTTATGGGAGACATGTGAAAACTACACTTTTCTGCGAAAGCAGTGGTCAGACTGAACACAAATTAAAATTTGCCCAGTGGAAAAGCCAATTCATTGAAAAGGGAAAAAGTGAAGACACGTGAAAAAGGCATCCTTTTGCTTTGTGGTGAACTTTGACCTGTGAATTCAAGAGTCTCTGCCTTGTGAGCCAATAGAAAGCAAACAGGTGGGACTGTGGTCTTTTTGCACAGAGAAAAATGGCCTTCCGTGTTATGTAAAAGAAAACGTGATTCATCAGACCAGTCCATCTTCTTCTATTGGTCTATGGTCCAGTTCTTATGCTCACGTGCCAATTGTAGGCGCTTATTATAGCCGGGTATGACTTGGGGAAGAGATGGCACCAGGATGCACTGTGGGAAGAAGGCAATCCAGCGGAGGGAGTTTGATGCTCTGGGCAATGTTCTGCTGGGAAACCTTGGGTCCTGGTATTCATTTGGATGTTACTTTGACACGTCCCACCTACCTAAATATTGCTGCAGACCAAGTACACCCCTTCATGGCAACGGTATTCCCTAATGGCAGTGGCTTCTTTCAGCAGGATAATGT
>CM074963.1:1300019-1317072 GCA_037577455.1 Pangasius macronema
CAGTGGCTAAATGCTGCTAACTGACTGGACATATATACACATCTCCAAGAAACTCTGAGCGCTCATACTCGAGAGAATTTCGCAGATCTTGAATTTGAATTGCAATCACTTTAAACTTCAACAGTAAAATTAATTTGTCTTTATTCTGAGCATGGTGTAGCTCACTGTGAACTGATGAGTTTCTTTGTATATCAGTTTGAAATGCCTGTTTCATAATGCATCAAATTAACCTCCTGGCTCAGTTATACTGACACATCCAGTGACTTTGAAGAGCAATTTCTACAGCAACATGAATTCATTTCTATTGTGAACATGGAGTAGTTCAGTGTAAAGTGGGTTTGAGATTACGTGTCAGACGTCCTCTGCGAAATGAATCATCTATACTTTTTAAAAATGTATTTATGGTTTGATGTATAATAATAATATCTAAAAAAAAAAAAGATTTATAAAAAATAATATAAAATATATACGTATAATACTTTTTAAAATGATTTTTTCCATTTTTTAAAGTTAAAATATTTAATTTATTTAAAATGGTCATTTCATAGAAATTTAAGTTGCTTTGGATGTGTAGGAGCTCGCTTTTGGATGCTATTACCCCTAACCTCCTAAAAGATGCGCCCCTCAAATGTACATGCAGGTAGATTAACCGTGGTTTCAGGAGGAGCAGCTGCTTACCCGCTAAATATTAGTCCCAATCCCCCATTGTAGTGTTTTTCCTGTGCTAACACACCCAAGACTGTTAATTAGCTTCAATCAGCTGAAGCAGGTGTATTAGAGGAAAACACTAAAATGTGCAGGACAGGGGTAAGTCCAACACCAGGGTCGGGAACGTGTGCTGATAGGCTGAATGTGGTGTGTTAGAAAACACAAATGCCTATAGATGTTTTGACCCTCCTGGAGCTCACTTTGACATCTGTGCTCTACAGTATTATTTTTTTTAATTTTTAACAAAAAAAAAAAAATCCTAGGTCTCGTGTCTCTTCTTCATTACGATCTCAACCAGGAATGGCTTTTTTTTTTTTTTTTGTAAACAATGAACACACTTCAATTACATTCAACACCCAGTTTCTAATCTGTGCAAAGAGTAATGTATGAAAATATATAAATCTAAACCAGTAAAAGTTTCCATCTAGACTTGTATAGACTTAATGTCAATTGTTAAAAGCATTATACAAATAAAACGGACCTGACTATAGGTGACAGTTAAGATTGCGTAGTTAGATATGGTTTGTAAAGCACAAGTTCCACTAACAAGACAGACATGATTAATTCATTAATTCACAATAAACCCCAATTTACATACCAGACATTTAATACCAAAAGTCAGTAAAGATGCAAAATAACCATCCGGTGGTACAACACATGTACGAATAAAAAGCTTTGTAGCAGGGGAAAAAAATGTCTTAATAGCTCAATGTTTACTAAATAAAAGTTAAGGTAAATTAGCTGTACAAAAGGTGAGGTTTATCTTCATTCTCGTTGAAAAGGGGTCATTTGGGGAGCAGAGGGATGACGACAGGGATGGTGTTACTTTGGGGGATCCGTATTTATGCCATATTTCTCCTTGAGAAGCTTCAGCTGCTCTTCTTTTTTCTTTGTGTCCATTTTCTGGAATGCCTGAAAGAAAAAAAAGACCTAATGTAACCAAAGTTTACACACCTGTTATAGCTCAGCAGAGATTAGTGCTCAGCAGCAGATGCAGAAGATTAAAGAAACCAGTTTATACTTCACAGGTAAATTCAAACATACTCTGTTCGCATTGTAGTACAAAACAACCAGGTATCTGTTGCAAACGTTGAATCCAGAAAGGTGGTCACAGGCATTCTTAGCATCAAAGATGTCCTCATAGACCACGTAGGCAGTTCCCCTGGTCTCTGGTGTGTTCCCACTGCAAGCACAGTTTATTATTGTTAATTCACACACATTATACATAAAACTAGAGTTTATTAAAACATTCTTTTATACAACACTGGGAACCATCCAACTGTCAGATGCATTTTACCCAAACTGTAAGTGAGGCAGAAAACAATCCCAGCATATAACTGGAGATCTACGTTTTCAAAGCGAGTTAATGACCTTAATGAAGCAGAAAGCTCAAGAAGTAAAGACTAGGAGCGAAAAAGGACAACTTAGCCATAGCAAGGTATGTAGGTCTGAGTAAGCCTTCTACAGAAGCACAGCGTGCACACATGAGCACTAGGCTTGAGAAGAGTGACGATAGTGATCGTGATGGCCATCGAGTCAGACGTTTGACGAACGTCTCATATGTTCTCATTTTCTCCTGTTTTGTATCCTGTATAAAACCTCAATGACCAACAAAACACCTCTCTCTCTCTCTCTCTCTCTCTCTGATGCATCTTAGCTTCACTTGTCCGTGCTGCTGAACAGATAAAGCTGTGAATGTCTTCACCCTCAAAACATGAACGGGGTTTAAGTTAAGAGAACGGTGTGTAGTTTATCAGGGCGACTTCACTACACAGCAATTCGACGAGCATCTCCGCTGCTGTCCGGCACATGCACGTGTAGTTGATATCATTCTATTAAAAAATTTGCTAAATTATTATTTTAAGAAAATAAACATACTTTATGACTTTGTCCCCTGCTTTTATTCAGGAGTAATGCACGGATCTAGGACACTGGAGCGTCTCGTTGGGACTCCTCAGTGTGTCTGATCTATTCAAGCTCTTGAATTACATACACATGCATTCATTCAGAAGTAATGAACTGGCACAGAAGAGAGTCAGGGACAGTAATTAACATTCGTGCTTTCTGAAGAGAAAATGCATCTGGGAAAACCATCTTGTATAAACAACTTGGACTACGATTAAAACGCCTCAAACTATTTCAAAACATGAACTGGGAACTCACACTCTAATCTGCCGAATTGGTCCATATTTCCCAAAGATGTCGTACATTTCCTCTGCTGTGATCTTGTAGGGAAGGTTTCGTATGTACAGAATCCTGTTCACCTCTGGAGGTAAGCGAATCTGAGGAGAGGAAACAGGAGCAACATTACGACAATCCGGTGATGAATTAATGCCATTAACCCTCTGTCCAGTCCCTAAGAATGTGAAGGCTTGATATTTCTCACAGTCTCCTGCTGTTCTCCTGCTCTACAGTCTTTCAGAGCAGCTACTGCACTTATGTGTTTGTGGACTCACAAGGCTTCATGACTGATTCTTTTAGAATACTTATTCCTCATTAGCTTTCAATTAGTAAGTCAGGACACTTCGGTTAGGCTGTAGTTTAACAACATCTATTATTCCACAGAGTCTAACAGGTTAGTGACTAGGAGACTAGCTAACAAGCTAACTAGCTGACTACCTCGCTACAGTCTTACATAAAGCGGAAGTACGCAAACAACTCGCAAAATGGATTAAACTGTTCTTACATTCGCTCGCTTGGCCGCCTGCATCGCCATGGCTGGAACTTTTTCCTCGAAAACACCTCAAACTTTAAGAAAAAAGCTTTAAAACGTCGCACTTATTTTCACCAGCGGCCCGTTTACGCAATTTGTAATATCTTATGGCGCACAACAATGACGTATTTCCTGAGCCATGTGCGTGATTCCGGTGTTCCGGAAGTAAATTTTCAGTTTAGCATTTCCCCAACCATTTATTTTATTTATATTAATTATTTGTTTATCTCTTTTAATGGCATTTAATTATTTAGATATTTATTTATGCAGGAATATGTGGCTTTATTTATTTATTTGTGTATTTATTTGTGTGTTTATTTATTGATTGTTTTTGCAGGTGTAAATAAAAATGAACATGTAGTCATAATGAGGTTAATGAGTTTCACTCACTACTTCATACTCATTCCTTTTTCTGACAGCAGAAACAGAAAAATATCGAAATGATAACAGCTTTATTGGGATCTCGGCTGTATTATAACACAGCATGTGAGCACAGAGAGGAGGAGAGAAGCAAACTCGTGTCTTTTTTTTTTAATGGTTTTTACAGTTTTACAAATACAGCCAGGGATACATTAAAAGAACAAAATAATTAAATACAAAAGATAAAAATAAACAACAGAAAAGTTATATTACATAAAATGATCGAAATGTTTACATACATTAACACATTTTACAGCTTTCTTATTTTTCAACTTTGATATTGTGTTTAGGTGTTATTGAATTTCTGTCTTCAAAATTAAAAACAGGTTTATTTCCCCCATTTACACTGATGTATACTAAATGTAGCTAATAGAAGCAGTAAATTAATTAATCCTTATGATAAGACATGGCGTAAGTGAAAAAAAAATAACAAAAGTGTCCTTGAAGGGCAGTTTTCAGGAGAAAAGTTTTTCTTCTGTGAGGTCAAAGGCTGATGTTTAATCTCAGTGGTTAAGCTGTTGGACTTCTGAGCAGAAGGTCATGAGTTCAAATCCCAGCACTGCCAGACTGCTACTGCTGGGCCCTTGAGCGAGGTCCTTAACCCTCAACTGCTCACTTGTATAAATGAGATAATTGTAAGTCGCTCTGGATAAGGGCGTCTGCCAAGTGTGTAAAATATATGCTCTACTCTATGAGACGCATGCAGATAAGTATGATAAGCTTAGGACAGAAAAAGTAAACAAGGTAGTATCAGCTTTAAAAAACTCAACAGCAATCATTGTTTACTACAAGAGCAGGGACCGATGAAGCTGTAAAGGCCAGCTGTTTTCAGAGGGACAATTTATATTTCCTAATAAATGACATTATGAAAATAACAACTGCCCAAAATCTGGTTGAAGAAAAGAGATGTCAGGTGTCAGGAAGCAGGAATTAAAAGCAAAATGCCTGTGTTTCATGACTTCAAACTCCATTATGAATATTATGTAATGCATTACAAATGCAATCTGTAGCATTTTCTTTTCTTAGCTAACTGACTGTACTCATTGCTAGTGTTGAAAAAAAANGACTATCGGCAAGCTGGCAGAGAAATTCTTCCAGAGACTGCAGTGCTGTTTAAGTCCACTAGATATCCTCAGCGTATTAAATATGACTGTTTGTCTGGATTAGTTCAGCCTACAAAAGAAGCTTGTAAGATAGCACACTGATATACTGTAATGTATCAGTGTCTTACAACACATTTGTATTTTGTATTGATGTGAAATGTAAAGAAATGTATTGAGTATCGTTTAGATTGATGTAAGGAGGATGTCAGGAAATGCCTCCTACTATCTCCCACCAGGAAAGTGTCACATCCATGAAACATACTCTATTTATCAGCATCAGTTCTATAACTATATACCCTCAAAATGTTTCATGCTGGGACCAACTAAATAAGTAAAGGGATTTTGTATTTTTTGCGACTACTTTCAGATTGATCCAATGGCACCCAAAGTTATTGTGGGAATTGTGAATGAACACCATCATTGATCGGAGGTTGGTGGTGAGAACAGGAGCACTGCACAGATCTCGCTACTTCAAGCTCTGTATCTATAGTGATATATACACGCCACATAGTGTATGTTGTGTTTCCATGTCAGTAATAAAAGATTATCTACCAACATGTGAAAAGAACCCTTTTCCTCGTAGGGGAAACTGAAGGAAAGATTAAGATGCTCTTGGAGTCTAGAAGGTAAATTCGACTCTAAAATGTAGTTGTACTTGGACCCTAGGAGTTGTTAAATGATGATGTGCTGCAAGGCTGCAGTGTTTCAAGGTGGACATGCAGCAGTCTCCCTCATAGATGTCAGCAATACTATACATATACTATGTGTAATACTTTACATTTGATGTTTGATTTGTTTGTAATCAATTAGAGGGGAAAAAATGATAGACCATGCATTCCTTATGCCATTCTGCTAATCAAACTTCTCTTCAGTTCACAGAGAAAACTACAGGGGAGGCAATAAATCTTGACACTTCACAGAAAGCAGTGGACATGTTGAGGCTGGACATAGCCACTTCGCTCCTCTGAGAATCCGCTGTGCTTCCTTTTTGCTCAACATTGTCACTCACTTCATGTTGTTGGTTTTATGCATGTTATCTCATAAATATGCAACTATAAGCCAGTGAATTAGTACTGTGCAATGCATATTGTATTAGTCTGAACATATTTGTTGAATACTGTTTGTCTTAGCAGATGATCTAAGCAGCCTGTGCTTTCATTGTGGGATGCAGAACAAGGATGAAACACAATAGGCAATTTCTCTACATTGAAAATGTACAAAAATGCAAAAATGAAAAGTAATCTTATATAACATATAATATAACATTACAGGACAAAAGCTTACCTAACAATCTCTCTCTCTCTCTCTCTCTCTCTCTCTCTCTCTCTCTCTCTCTCTCTCTCTTTGTTGAGCTATTTATGCTACTCCTGAGATACCAGTGATCCTGACCCCTTCTGCTCTCCGGACCTGCCAGATCCATCCTGATGCCCTACTTCTGGATGGAGTTCTCATTGGTTGGAGATCGCTCGCTGCTGCTGGGTTTGGCTCCACATGGACGATGGTGCTACAGGGGGGCTGTGGAGATGGCTTTGGACTGCAGTTCATATGGGAAGCTGTACTGTAATGGCTTGGGACTGTGACTGCTGTGGTGGCTTTGGGGCTGCGGTTGCCACGAACAGTTTTGTACTCAGGACTCCATCAGTGGACAGTGGATAGATTCAACAACACAGACTTCATGTGAAAACTGTGATTTACTGGTTGCACAATTGCACTATTTGTCCATGTAGTTATAGAAGGGATTTATTTATAATCACACTATCCATTATCACCCAGATAGATGGGTTCCCTTTTGAGTCTGGTTCCTCTCAAGGTTTCTTCCTCATAACATGCTAGGAAGTTTTTCCTTGCCACTCTCACCTCTGTCTTGCTCATTAGGGATAAATTCATACATTTATAATTTATTTTATTTTAAATTCATTTGAATGTATTTATTTCTGTGAAACTGCTTTCTGACAATGTCCATTGTTAAAAGCGCTACACAAATAAAATTGATTTGAAATTGAATAGGTTTGGATTGGCTAATCATGTTTGCATGTTTTGTAAAGAGGATATTGAAACCACTGACCATATTTTTTTTCTCTTTTAAATTTGCCACAGCTTTTTGGGATGACGTACACTGTTGGTTATCTAAAATGTCTTGGTGTAACATGAGTTTAACGTTATTTATGCAATGAGAATTGAAGACCAGAATTCTAAACTGGTCATAATTGTTATTTTATTAATTACAAAAATATTTCATTCACAAAGTAAGGTATCTAAAATCTATTCCATTTTTATTCTATCATCATTTCACATCCCTACAATATATAAAAAAGTGCCCAGAAATTACTAAATCACCTTCATGCATTTTGCAGACCCCAGCATTCAAGCATATATTTAGGAGGACTCAGATTGTGCAGATTGTAGCTTCCTCTACTCCTAATGGATGCTGCAGCAGGGTTTTGGGTTCCAGGAACAAATCTGTGCCTTCCAGTGCTTGGAAAATGGTAACACAGTGGTAAATGTAAATGCTGTGTACATTTTTAAAATAAAGAAATAGAAATCCCTTTATAGGATAGATCTAGAATTGGTTATAGCTGGTATTTACAGTGAACCTGTTGACAAACCCATATACAGTATAACCTTATTGAGTTACGTTTAACTGTGCCCTAGTCCTTCATCTATTATTCCAAGGCCCATGTGGGCTTATCTGAACAAAATAAAACTATATATTCCTATATTCCTATAGGAATGGGTTTTCCAAAGCATTCAAACCATTAAGCTCATTAAATGTAAAGTGCATTAGGGGGGACATGGGAAGCTTGAGATTGCATCATTCACTTGCACATCTTGAGCCCTCATTTCTTATCACTGACAGACACAGAAATGTGGCAGTGCTCGCCTGAAAATGGACATCTGTACCTTTTAAGATTCTGAGGCCAAAACTCTGGTCTACTTTTAAGGCAAAGCATTTTTATACATTAATCCCAATCTTTGGCCGAAGTACATTTGCAAATTTCCATATTTCTAATCATTTTTGTCAATTAAAACCAAAATCATACTCTAGTAGCTTTATACATACCGGATCTGAACTGAATAAGCTAGGCCGTGGTTGTCAAAGCATGATATCTTGCCTTGCTTTGCCTTGCTTCTTCTTTTCTCCAGGGTACCCTGATTGCATTGCATTAAAAAAAAAACCCACACATTTACATTTACGGCATTTGGCAGATGCTTTTATCTAGAGCAACTTACAGAAGTGCTTTGAAGTCTCTATCAGTAAATGTGTCTTGATACTGGTTCACTAGGTAACAGACTAAGAGTGCTATCAGTCTAAAATATATATATTTTTAAATAAAGTGCTAATTTAAGTACGTCATGAAGAGATAGGTCTTTAGTGGTCATGTGAAGACTGCCAGTGACTCAGCTGTTCGGACATCTAGAGGAAGTTCATTCCACCACCTGGTGCCAGAACAGAGAAGAGTCTTGATGCAGGTCTTCCTTGTACCCTGAGAGATGGAGGGACCAGTCGAGCAGTGCTAGAGGATCAGAGGCAGCATGGTGCAGAGCAGGGTGTGATAAGTGCTTTAAGGTAGGTGGGTACTGGTCCGTTTTTGGCTTTGTAAGCAAGCATCAGTGTTTTAAATCTGATGCGGGCAGCTACAGGAAGCCAGTGGAGGGAGCGCAGCAATGGGGTGGTGTGGGGTGGTGAGGAAGATTGAAAACCAATCGTGCAGCTGCATTCTGGATCAGTTGCAGGGGACGAATGGCGCTCAGAGGCAGACCTGCCAGGAGTGAGTTGCAGTAGTCCAGTATCGAAATGACAAGGGACTGAACAAGCACCTGTGTAGCCTGTGTGGAAAGAAATGGACAAATCCTTCTGATGTTGTAAAGGAGAAATCAGCATGAGCATGTCAGATAAGCAATGTGAGAGGAGAAGGACAGTTGATTGTGCATGGTTACCTCAAGGTTGCGTGCAGTAACTGATGGTGAGATCAGAGAATTGTCCAGGGAGATTGCAAGTTCCTGACATTCGGTTGAATCACCTGGGATGAACAGCAGTTCAGTTTTGCAGTTTTGCTGGGATTACGTTTCGTCTGATGAGCTGCATGATGAGATGCCATCCTCTCCTTCCCTCCTCATACTCTCCTTCCCTCTCTCAGACATGTGTTTCTGCTCAGATCTCAGCAGAAACATGAATGTCTGAGGGAGGGAAGGAGAGGATGAGTTGAGTGTCATCTGCATAGCAGTGGTATGAAAACCCGTGTGAGGATATGACCGCACCAAGAGATCAAGTATAGAGGGAGAACAGGAGAGGACCAAGTACTGAGTCTTGTGGGACACCAGTGGAGAGTCTGCTGGGAGCAGATGCGGATATGACCGACCCTCATATTAACTAGTATCAGTGCTGTTACATTTATTATTTACTTACCATAGTCTTCAGCCTAATTGACTGCGCAATTGAAATGAAAAGGGGTAATCTAAACCATAATATCTAAAAAAAAACAAGTATAAATAATGTTAATCAAACTACAATTTTAATAAGATAAGCAAGTGTTGTTAATATGATGCATAGTGTTTCAAATATACTGCATATCTGGATGCATGGAAAATCTAGGAATAAAAAGCTCTAATTAATAAATCAATCTTATAAATAAACTTACCCTTCTTAAAATGAAATCCCTATTGTAGAGTCCTTGAAATCTTTTTTTTTTTTATTTTTTATTTTTTTTACTCTAGCTCCCAAGTCTAATCATATCGCTATGATTATGATTAAATATGACCACAAGAGGGCTTCCTGCAAGAACCCTCTATGGGCTCACTGTCCATTATCACTGAATATATATAATGTTACGAAATAATAAATTATCTCACATGCTAATAAATAAATTTATTATTTTTCTATAGCTTTAATGTACTGCTAAAAATATGTTCTTGATTATACTGCATTAAAAATCTTCATGCTTATTTTCTCAATCAAACTCACGTACTGAGGGGAAAAAAAGGCCCATATACTGTTTTATTAGTTTAAATCACAACACAGGGAGTAGTGCAGCCATGGCATCAGGGGCACATATACATGCAACATATACAAAATATCCAAAATTAAAACAGTTGCCATTGCACAAATTTGGTGGCAGGTAAGCTGAGTAAACAGTTATGTAAAACAGTGTGTGTAAAGCGTTCATTACTGACAGACATGCTAACATGAAATCAAACTTGAGTTTGACAGTCTGAGCTGAAAAACATTGCAGACTAGGAAAAGTTTCTGAACTTGTCAGTGACAATTTATTTGTGAATTTGGGTTGTTTTTTTTCTTTTAGAGCTACATTTTTCAAGCCTCATATTTTGTCTGCTATAGGCAAGAATAAAAGATAAACATTTAAAACCTTTTTGGTAGACAATAAATACCAGATTTTGAGCAAAATGTACCTTTTAACTGTAATTATCTCTCATATTTCCTGTCAAATATATTAAAATATGACTGAAACAGCATCTGAAGATCTCTTTGTCAGAGCAGCATGTTCAAACCATCTGCAAAGTGAAACGCAGTGTATACGGCACAATATCTTCTTTTAGGGCATTCCAATTACTTAAAATTGAAACATACTGAACAAAGAGTAATTGAAGTATTTTCATACATGTGTTGTGTATACAGAGTAATAAAATCTTTAATCTGTCATTTTTTCAGCCATGTTCATTTCTTACACAGTGAATAAATACTGCACAGGGTGCCAAAACTTATCTGAGAGTTCCATGGGTGCCAAAACCAAGTTCAAATTGATGAATGAATTATAATAAATTACATTCCTTGTATAATCAGAGACTTTGCATATCGTAATTAATATAGGCCTTCCTAATATTTCAGTTATACAGACCCAAAGTTTCACTTTTCGGTATGACTGTAAATGTAAATGTCTGCTCAGACAATAAAACGAATGTAAATGAAAAATCTGACATAGTTACTGTTACTAATGGATCTGATTTGTTTGACATTAAACAGTATTATGATACACTTAGCTAGCATCAGTAATGTTGTACAATAAATAGTCGCTTAATTCAGGACAGCACATCAATGATGCTCAAATTCCAAGTGAATGAGACTGTATGGAAAATATGTTCTCACACTTCACATGTTGGCAGTTTATTTGACCTTTATGTATCTATTTGATCTATCTGAACTCTATTTGTGTGTGTGTGTGTGTGTGTGTGTGTGTGTGTGTGTGTGTGTGTGTGTGTGCGTGTGCGTGTTTGATTGTGAGAGCTTGTACTGTGTTTGTGTGAGGAAGTGTGTGCTTCTGTCCGTGCATGTCTAAAATTTGTTAGCAAAGAACATTCTCATGCACACAAGTGTTTCATACACAGGAAGCAGATCTACTGAAAGGTAGTCCAAGCAAAATTTTTTCAGTGGAAATAGCTGCAAACTGAATGGAACATTGATCTTCGGTGCAGTCTCTGGCGTTTCACTCGGACGCCGCGCTTATTTTTGCAGGTCACACTGCAGCAGTAATACGATGGATGGATCGCTCTTTGCTGCCTCTTTGAATTCGTCCAAAGAGATCTGGTCATCGTTGTTCTTATCCATCTTGCTGAAGATTTTGTCGACCCTCTGCTCAGGGGTGAGGCCGTCCTCGTTCATCTTCATCATGATCACAGTGCCCACCATTTTGTAGATGGCCTGTTGAGGGAGAGGAGAGTGAGTCTCGATTATACTTTTAGAGCAGGCACAATTAACAGTTTCTTCATTTACAATACAACAAAACAGCTTTTCATTCATCTAAAAGCAGTGATTCAGGATATGCTAACCTCACAGCTATTGATTGCTATGCAATTCACCTTTTTGGTTGAGGCATTTCCTGTCCGTTTAAGACAAATCAACATCTAACATTTACTCTCCCAGCCTGTCTACTTCACACAAACATTATATAATCTGTATCCAATATATCGTGCTAACAGACCAGTCTCTTGCTCACCAACACCAGATGTTGCTAAAAAAAACTCTGTTCTGTCTCCTAGGTGGCTGGGGGATTGCAGATAAACCATAACGTCCATACAGTGACACACTGCAAAAGAAACTCCAGGGGAATTTCTGCTATTCAATTCTATTTTTTTTGGGTTGTCTGTCCATCCGTCCACCCAAGATTCTTGTGATTGCAATATCTCAACAACAAATTTTTGTAGGATTTATATGCCAAATATTTTTTTGTTCCTGGGTTACAAGTGATATTTCCCAGTTGCTTATACTGCAAAAGTATAGAAAATGACTATTAATCTCCTCAAACTTCGTTCACACAACATCACAAAAATATTGTAGATATTTCACAAAGCAGCCTCCAAATGTAGTCTCCTGACATGTTCTCGTTATATTGCCCTTGGTAGCAACATTCAAAGTTCAGTATATCCTGGTGGAAGCCCTAGCCTTGCTCCTCTGAGTACACTCCCATGTTCTCCTTGAATTGATCAAGGTGAGCATCAATAATATGGACTTTGAGAGACATCCTGCAGCCCATTGTTCTGTAATTCTTCACCAGGGTCTCAGCAGACTCCACGTAGTTTTCAGCTTTGTGTTTGCCCATGAAGCCCCAAACCACTGCGAAAAAGCTGTTCCAAGCCGCTTTCTCCTTCCTAGTGAGCTTCTTGGGGAGTTCCTTGCACTCCAGGATCTTCTTTATCTGTGGTCCTACGAAGACCGGCTTTGACTTTTTGCCTCAGACAGCTTAGGAAAGAAGTCTTGAAGGCACTTGAAGGCTGCTGACTCCTTATCTAGAGCTGTGACCGATTGTTTCATAAGGCACAATTTTATGGTGGCATCAGCAATTTCTGGGGGTCCACCAATGGCTCCCACTTAACGTTGTTCTTGCTGACAGTGAACTCAGTCCACTGTAGCCAGTCCCTCCTTTGGTAGTGCACCTTGGTGTCCCCGCTGTCCCAAAGACAAAGATAGCAGGGAAACTTGGTAAAACCTCCTCGGAGACCCATCAGGAATGCCACCATTTTGAAGTTTCTGATGACCTCCCAATGGTACTCATCATATTCCAAGGTGTCCAGCAATGTCTTGACGCTGTTGTAATCCTCTTTGAGGTACACCGATTGAGCCAGGGGAAGAGACAGGTACTTGTTCCAGTTATGGGGCAGCACGACTTTGAGGCTCCTGGATGAGCTGTTAATGAAGACACGCCACTCGTTTGGGCTACAGTCTGTGGCAGACATAGAGCCAAAATAAATAAATTAAATTTGACTAAATTCACCTGTTTTCTCAGTGAAAATAGGTACATTTCGAAATACCAATGTACTGGTCACAAAAGCAAAGTTTGAAGGGATTAATAGCCATTTTCTATGCTTTTGGGGCATAAGTAACTAGAAAATAACACTTACTACCCAGGAATAAATGCTGTGTTACATAGTGCTATCATTGTAAGCAGCAGATGAATTAATAGATTCATCAGGGACAAACAGTGACAAGGTCACAGCCAAATCCTGAATGTGTGAAATAGTTTCTCTTCAACAGCTTCCTTCAACAAACAAAAAATCTTTTTTTTTTAAAAAAGTATTTCATTTACATATCACACAAACGTTTCCAACAAACAGATTTCACAATATATTTTTTTTATCCCATAACATTTAACTCTCACATGACCATTCATCAAAATAGTTCATGCAAGTACTTTAAATAAAAAAAAAAAAAAATACTGTTCACGTGTGTGCAAATTGCATATTTTGAATAGCTCTATAGACAAATACAAATTAAATTCAGGCCATGGTTCTGTGACTAAGTGGAGGACTACGAGTGTGGGTTCCTCCAGAATTAGTTAAGTATTCCCATCTCCTTTCCAAGCACAAATAGCAAAGTCATCGCGTTGTGACTGTGACCCCACGTGAAAAGGACCCTGCCATGACATGTTTCTCAACTTCAGCGACCAACCCCCAAGTGTCCTGCTGGTTTTCTGCTTAGTCGCAGGACCATGGTTAAATGTGCAAATATGTAAAATCTGTTCTACTTCCTTACGTTCTAGACCAACCGGGATGGCCACATATTAAAGTCTGACAAGGGTTCATAACATGTCCATAGCACTCATATATATTACTGATACCATATTCTAGTGATGATGAGAATGACTGTTCCTGCTTTCTACTGAGGACGACAATCCTGAAAGTGCTGATTCTGTTTTATGTCAAGGATGAGACTCACTCAAAGGTCTCATACGCCAACCACTGAGGATAAAGATCACATGGGTTCAGTGAAGCAACTTTCAGTCTGGTAGATAGTGAGTTCCACTGTGACACTTTGTTTTAATGCCCCTCCCCAAGAGGTAGCCATAGTGCATTGACAGATAATGGAAGAAGACACATGCTGAACTGTGTTTAATCAAGCCCATGCAATCACTTCCTTTACCCCATGGGCTGACCTGTCTTAAGACAGCAGATCTCCTTTATGGTGCTCCCCAAAGCAGACAAACTGCTGGTTACAGAACACCTGAGAGCTGGATACAGGGGGCTGGCTTGAGAATGCTCTCACTTGCAAGCGCAAATGGATTGATAGGTTTTTTCATGCTGTGGTGTCAATACCTTTTGATGGGAATGCTGGGTCAGCCACAGCGTGACTTGTTTGAACTCCGGCCTCCAATACAGACACTGCATGTGATGCTCGTCAGTGCAATTCACTAACTCATCTGCCTGCAGTGGTGGCAGGCAAGAAAAGCTGTCTTAAGGGCATATTACGTGCACACCGCTTTGGTGATGGTGAGATTTTGTAACATGTATTGTTAAAATTTCCTTCTTAGGAAGAACACCTTAGGTCACAGTCTGTTGATGCACACACACTGTGTACTTGTCACTACTCGTGACATATTCATTTATTCATTCATCTTCAGTAACCACATTATCATTAACCAGTAACTGCATAACCATTGTATGTATTACCTTTTGGAATACCTCTCTTCTTATCTATTTTATTTTTTTATTTGTATCTATTTATGTTTGTCTATTATGCCCAAACCTTGTGAGCTGCTAAACAGTCTTTCGTTGTTCAAAACAATGACAATAAAATTCTATTCTATTCTATTCGGGTCTGAGGTGCAACATTTCCAGTTTTCACTACTGGTGTCTCCAATACCAACACTTTGTCATGTCAGTGCTGGATTCGGCCATGAACTCAAACTCCAGGACTCTGTCACAGCATGGCTCCATTTCCCATCACACACAGTCAATTTCAAGATCACCTGATTACTGATTACACACGCCTGGCCCCAATTACACACACACACACACACACACACACAAAGTAACCTGGACTCACACATACTCACTGAGAAGTCTCGCTCCTTGTTTACCTTGCAACAATTGTGCAATGATTGTGCCTTTGTAATTTGTGCAGTCTACCTGTTCTTGATCATTTTTTATTTTTATTTTTGTTTTCATTTTGTCCTCTGAATGTCTAACAGATCGCCTGACCCATGCCTACTTTTTTCTTTAATTTATTTTTTCTTTCACTTTTTTCTGGGTACTTTTGGTCTGGTCAACCTACACTTGCAGCCACATCCGAAAGGCAGCTCAGACACACTTTGTGAATACCCTGAATGTCAAAACTAATTCAAAAGGGAAGTCACTCTGCTAATGTGTAAGTGGGGACTTGGATGTTTAAGGTCTATTGTCACAACCCAGTCATGCTCGCATTATGTCTGGCATGCATTTGTTTCTTTGTTTGAATCAGAAAATTGGACAGCATAAAGAATCCAGCCAGTGCTGGTCTCTCTAGTTGTGACTGCACTTCTGCAGTCAGTATATCCAGTTGCTGTGTAGAGTGGAGCCCCGTGTTTGGTGGTCAACATTAAAATCGTGAGTAAACGTTTATTTTCAGCTATGATGTTTCACTTCCGGTGAATTGTTTCATTGAAGAGTGGTCACACCCTGGTTACTACAAAGCAGTCCTAGTGCTCTGGGTTTGCATCACACGCTACACATCCAGTGTTGCGGTTTCTGAAACCCAAGTTTGCAGGAATAGTGTGATGACTTTGATGGATAGATGTGTTTCATCCTTGAATGACAATGTCCTTCGAGTTCCCAAGGTGCCTTTTGAGTCAGCTAACTTCCCTTCTTATCTGAGTTAACAAACCCAGTTATCTACCACACTGCACACTGTCTGCCATTGCTTGCAATGATACCTGCAAGATATCTGTACCTTTTACACCAGCGGTTACGGGCATAATCTCAGTTAGGGACCAGGAACAACTGTGCTCTGTTTTAGAGATACAGTCATATTCAGCCTGCTTGCAGCATGGAATTATGCACGGAGCTTCACCAGCTTCACCATCGGGGCATCGATCCCTAACATATTCATATCAGTAACTGGCAGTTTCCATAATTACATTTTGTTGAAGTTACAGATGAATATTTACTGCAAATTTAACAATTTAAAGCAAAATCATTGAAAGTAAAATCAGGCAAAAAAGCTTGTGATGCCTGGCCATAGTAAAGCTAAATATTTGATTTTATAAGTGTTATAAAAGAAAGAGCAAGAAAAAAATATCATATTGGAATCTTGTAAGAAGTGTTACATATTTAAATTCAGAATTTAAATTAGTCTGCAAAAACTAAAATCTGATAGTGACTCTTTTTTCACTGCCAGTTATAAAGTAACTCTTACCTAGTAACTCTTCCATGTCTCATGTGAATACTACAAATGCTTCTTCACATGAATAATTTGATTGCTGGGAAACACAGTGTTGTTGAGCATCTTAATTAATGTGTGCTGAGAGGCATAATAATAAATTAAGCTCCCCCAAACAACTAGAGAACGTATGTTTCTTTCCAAAATTAAGCAAAAAACAAACTCAAACAATTGATGAACAGTTGAGAGTTAAGAACCATGTTTAAAGGCTCTTGCTCTCGGGCAGTCCTTGGATGTAAATACACAACCTATAGACCACCAGCACAGAACCTTAGCCCTTGAGCTACCACTGTCAGTGATAAGGATTGCACATGGTACAACTAGGACTTAGACCTGCCCTTTTCATCTTCACATTACTAGGTATTCACATTATTTCATCTAGAATGACTTTCCCTTCACTGGAACTAAGAGGCCCAAACCTGTTCCAGCATGACGATGCCCCTGTGCACAAAGCGAGCTCCATGA
>CM074963.1:1323379-1325879 GCA_037577455.1 Pangasius macronema
AAAATGGCTGTAATTCCTAAATGGTAAATGCCATATTTTTGTGGAACCTTTTAAAATAAAGCTGAAAGTCTACACTTCCATCACATCTTTATTGTTTTATTTCAAATCCACTGTGGCAAAATCACAAAAAATGTCTGCACTCAATTGATATTGCTGTATTCTCACTTGCTTAACAGAACTGCACCAAGGGAGAAAACATAACCAGAGATGATTCAAATGGACTAAGCGCTGTGTATGTAAAACCACTCTTAGATCTGGGCTGGAGTCCAGCCCTCCAACACCTGAGTTGGACACCCCTGATGTAGTGCATTACATAAAATTAACACTATGTGCAGGGGTCTGTCTCTCTCCCATCCTGCGGCTAGCCCTTTCCCCTAATTGAGTGAGCTGGGCCAGGTGCCTGCAGGGGTAATTGTGTACAGTTGGTACATCCTTCCATCTGCTGCGATGGCTCCAAATGCCATTATGTAACCCCTGCAGCCTGTTCCTTCCAAACTGGCTAGTGTCAAATCACATCCAAATACATTTTTGATTTAAAAAACAGTTTCTTGAATTTTGGTGTCTTCTTGGTGTCTACTTCTTGGTGTCTATGCCCAAATATGTAAAGGGTAAAATAGGACAGGGCATGCTGTTATTGGAAAATAATCAATGGTGGAATGGTGTGATGCAGCCTGACAAGAAACCCACAGCAACCCACAACAATTAAAGAATGACACTTTTTATCACTTTAAAGTTACATTTAATGTTGTGGAACATCCACAAAACAAGATGGTTCCTGCTATCTCTAGTGTTATAGCAGCTATAAACAGTTGTTCCCTCACCAAACCTTACTGACTGTTACAATGGGCTGACACTGGAGACTCCTTCCATACATGTTAACAATTATCTTCTTAAAGGTTCACCATATTCAGCAATTGTATATTTTTTATTTGTGAAATAACAAAATTAAATTAAAACAATTTTAGGAGGTCATGTGTGTGTATCTAAGAATAAATAGATCTTGAACATCCTAGCAATAATAATTCAGAATGTAAAACTCACTGGGAATCCTAGATTAGAAGTGGAATTATTAAATTATCATGTATAATATTAATTATACATATGATTTTGTTCAGTCATTTTGGGGGTTTCAACCAAGTTTACATGAACAGGGTGAATTCAGGTAAATTGGGAGAGTTTAGCTTAGTTGCATTTATTTTCTGGCCTGAGAAGTGGAAGTCAAAACTTTATATAACTAAGCCTTTGAAGCACTGCCACTATAGTTCAGTGTCAGAGAACAACAAAAACAGAAGACATTTAACAAAGTCTGGCAAGCCATTTACAAAGCTTTATAAAATCAGAACGGGGAATTTATTGGGTGTGGGGTATTGGGGCATAAAATATATAGCACTGGTCTTTCATTATATTGGTTAACATTACTGTAAACGAAATAAATGAATATATATAATACACACACACACACACACACACACACACACACACACACACACATAATAGAGAGCGTGGGCGAGTGCAAGGCTGGACAGCTAGCATGTGGGAGCACTTCTGTTTGTCGAGCACTGAGGGATGACGTGTGCACACTTTCTCCTGCTTGCCAGGGTATACACAATACTAATGACTCAAGTTCAGTCCTGAGATTTCTAAAACAGAGAACAAGCTGTCCTTTAACAACCTTTCTAATATTTTACCTAAAAGACTTTAGGTTACATGTGAAACTCGGTTTTCTTAACATTGAATATTTCATTCGTTCATCTTTAGTAAGTAAGAGTTTTATTCTGGTCAGGGTCGAGATCCTGGACCACTGGGTGTGAGGGACTTGATTCCAGGCCAGTGCAGGCAGAGGCAGGGTGGTACAGGCCCTATATGTACACCAAGACATGAATCTACTCCATGAATGAATGGATGAATGATTGAATGAGACTCGGGTTACAACTGCAGCAGTTTTGACCAAGTAACCAAAACACAAGAGATTCCGAAAGCATGAACGAAAAAGAAAGAATTAAAGTGTCCAAAGTATAATCTGGAGAACATGAGTAAGATTCATATTCATAATGATGGTGATTATGGAGTTTATCAGGCAATTCATGATATAATAGCAACTACTCATACATTAACTGTATCCAATTACCATTTTTTTGTTTCTCTGTGTCAATTATTAAGTATAATTATTTTAAAATCTATTTCATGTTCATTACAAATATGAGATTAAATGTGCGCAACTAGTGGATGTTGTACAACTAGTTCTGGAGCTACTCCTGACATGGTCTTATTATATCCAACTAAAAAAAAACAGCTAATCAGTTTGTGTGTGTGTTAGTTGTAGTTGTAGTAGTTAGTTGCAGCAGTTTGGATTTTTATAGCTCCTATGCAGGGAGACCCTGCTGAAATCAGGAGATTGGTAATATCAATCATTTCACACCTTTATGCAGCTCATACAACACACTATGGATTCCCATTCACACTACGGACTGTTAACATACAAAGCCATGATAAAGCAAGT
>CM074963.1:1330879-1335148 GCA_037577455.1 Pangasius macronema
CGCACCATTCTGTGTAAACTCTAGACACTGTTGTGTGTGAAAATCCCAGGAGATCAGCAGTTTCTGAAATACTCAAAAAGAAAAAAAGTTGTTGGTGCCAGATGGGCTGGTTTGAATATTTCAGAAACTGCTGAGAGTCACTAGAGTTTACACTGAATTGTGTGAAAAACAAAAATCCCATGTCTGGCAGTCCTGTGGGCAGAACCTATTCTTGGTCCAGCTTGGGTGAGCCTGTTCCCACTGTTCTTGCTGACTTGAGAGGAACTCACAGCTCTTGATCTGTATCTGCATGCTGATATGCACTGTGCTGCTGCCACATGATTGGCTGATTGGATAACTGCATGAATGCACAGGGGTAGTAGTGTTCCTATTAAACTGGCCGGTGAGTGTATATACTGCATGATGTGTTGTGTCCTTGAGAAAACCCCTGAGAAAGAAAAAAATTCACTGAATTTTGATGGTGCAGCGATTTGATTAGACAATCATCTTGAATAACCGCAGATAGGAGATCACAGATCACACGTGCTGATAATCACTTATACAATATATTGTGATCTTGCACGTTACTATGTTAACAACACTATCATCTGCTAGTATTTTAAATATGGAAGACGCCATACCTAGATACGAGTCAAATTGCCCCAAATATACTGATATTAATAGACATTTGGGGCCCAGCACCATGGCTGTATCATGACATTTGGTGATTATTACAGCTACTGATTCATGAATACAGCCAGTCAGTGGGATGATATCAGTAATTAACCAGACAAAAGAGCCCTAACAAAAAACAGAATGAGCAATCAAAAGTGATGGGCAAATCACAATACCTAATACGACCACAGGGAACAATGTTGCATACAATGTATTCTGTTAAACACACAGGCGTATGCATGGGCTGAGAAAAGTAGACTTGCATAGCTTGCATAACAGTTTAGAAAGGAGAGAGCCTTCCAGAAAACTCTGTGGAGGTTTGATGGAATAACAAGGCAGATGGCTTCTCGAAAAATCACATCCGAATCGAAGCCAAATCCATTCGAATCCCCGAATTCGCTGCCACCTTCCCCACTGTGCCCGTCCGTTTCAGAGGGGTGATGTTATTTCAACCAACTTGCCACTGTTTATCTGTATGGCATGCAGCTGTTGTGAACCTGCTTCAGAGCCTCCGTCACAGACGAACACATGTGAATGCACACACACGGATACTGCAGTGTTACCTGGTGGATGGGTTCAGTACGCAGTCTGATGTCATTTACAAAATTATAAAGAGGCACTCTTACACTCTTAGACAAACAATTAATAAGCAAACAAACAAACAGACACAGAGATCATACAAATAAATACAAAGCCTCGTTTAATTTCTCACGAGCGGTATTTCATTCCCAGAGAAATAGAGGATTTAACAACACTTTTGTTCATGTGTTTTCCTTGTGTGGAGGTGGATGAAGAACAGGATTTGCCTTCCACTGCAGATCTCACCTCACTACCCACGCTGCACTGCTCTTGGAACCATGAACATTTCGAGCAAGCCGTGGTCAGAGGTCATGGCTGAAGAACAAAAAAAAAAAAAGAAAGAAAAAAAAAAGCCTATGCTGCATCACTGATGACAAAATGGCTCCACATCAAACAAGGCGCTAATGCAGGAACCGGGGGCTTTTGAGATTATTTCTCCTCACATCCTCCAGCTTGCACCAAGCATTTTTATGTGACACAGCAGATGCCACTGTAGGGTATTTACAGTACGCTCATGAGCTCTGCATCAGGGAAAAAGCAGCACAGATTGGTTCTCTATGGAAGGTAGTAAGTGTAATTATAAACAGATTCCAGACTTAACATATAAAACTGGGTTGTTTCTTTAAATAGACCAACATCCCAATTGGTTCAACCATTTTATAGATTATAGTCCTGGCAAGTCACTGTTTATCAGAGTGTTTNAAAAAAGCACAACGGGCTACAACATGAGAGGGACAATTCAAAATAGTTATATTGTTACAAGTTACAAGAACTAAACAGATACTGTGATAGACTGATATTGAGTTGTGTGGTTATTGTTGCATTACATTTTTCATACCGCATCAGCCATTCTGTAGAAGCACCATGCAGAGATGCTCTAAAAGCACAAGCGAGATCTTCTCTTGATTAGGTTTCTCTTCTGAGTGCAGAGCATTTGCAGAAAATGTACATCCACTCCATCCTGCCATGGCCGATCTTCTACATGCAAAATGCCCCCTACATTCAAAAGGATGTGTGTTTTTTGTACTATATCAGGTCTTAACTACTATTCAGGGAGAAATGAGATATCCCTACAGAAACAAATGTATGATGTGTAGTTTATGAGCTTAGATGATCAGTTTAGTGGTAGAATTGAGCACTAAGAGTCATAAACAAGCAACTACCACCTCCTCTCTCTTTTTAATTTAGTCTATATCACTTTGTGTTATTATGTATGCTTCAACAACAACAACAACAACAACAACAAAACCCCAGTGAGAAGCCTTTCCCTATACAAGCAGACCAGATCGAATCGATCTGTATGAATGATTTTGGCTTTTCAGGCAATGCTGCTTTAATGCAGCTACATTAAATTGATCTTTTTCAATTACACAGAGGGAAAAACAGGCTGCTATTGAGGGCAGAGCAGAGCAGAGCACATCCAGCTCCAGTCCTGACAACATTCACAACTAGATCATGACTAATAATTGTACTCAGCAGTACGTTCATTATCTTATTACCACTTCTGAAACAATTATCACGATCATTATCATTTACACGGCACTTGCGGTGTTTATCGGATATGATGTTATTAAATAGTCCAGTGCTGACCAGCCTTTAGAAGCTAATGACAAGCCATGTGAAGCTCTCACCGCGAGCTTTATACATATATACATATACACATATATACATATACACATATACATGAAGCCAGGCTTTGTGCTACACAATATATTCTTGTTAATAGTTATTGCTCTATTGGCTGATATTGAAGAGGGCTGGGACACTCATCCTGACCTGTCTCAGATTTGTTTTTTTATGAGAGTTTATGGAGGATTTTCTTTTTAAATAATGACTTTTATATGAAAACTGTAAACGTGACAAATTTGGTGAAAAAAGGAAGACCCGTGCCACATCCAAAGGTGTTTAATACATTGCAAGATTACATCTTAATCTCTACATGGAGCTGTGTGATTGATCCTCATTGTGCAGCTTTAACTCTGGATGCAGATGAGCCTATAGACTATATACAGTTCGGATATAACTGAAAGAGGATCTGCTGTACTGGAGCAGGCGCATTGTGGACCTGCATCCATTATTTCTCTTCTTTCTGGGATGACCTTGAGGGTCGAAGTTCCCTGCACTTTCAGCAGACTGTAATATAGCCTTCTGAGATGCTGAAATCTCTGACACCCAGCAGTCGTTGCTTCTGCAGAGGAACTTTGCCTCTTACTAGGATTAACCCTGGACTCCAATCTCACGCGCAACAAACTGATAAAGTGCATGATGTGAGAGGGGAAAATATGAAGCGTATAGTGGCACAGAGTTAAAACATTAGCAATATCTACAATGTCCATGGAGGTGTAAACATCTACCAGTGGCTCCTTCACACAAACCCATGATGTGTCCTTTATTGCTTGTTTTTGTTTAATTATTGCAGGAATTAATCATGCAGATAGGTCCTGGTTTAAAGGCTTTAAATGCTATTTATCTCTGTAGGGAAATGCATTTAAAAGGGTTTTGTCACTGACAGCATTCAAACGGGACGAAGGCGGATGATAACGTGTAAATATTTTCAAACGCACGCGCTCCGTGCTTACCTTTTCCAAGCAGCAGCAGAAAATCCTGTCTGGTTTTTTTTTTTCCGCTTCGAGTGACAACACAAGGTGAGTGCAGATGTGTGTTTCCAAGGCGAGAAGTCGTGCAACAGAAACGGATGCAGGATAGGAGGAGAAAACCGTCAGCGCGCGACGCCGCAGATGAAGTGACGCTAGACGAGAAACGTCCGAGCGAGCGCGAGCTCTCTCTCTCTCTCTCTCTCTCTCTCTCTCTCTCTCCTGCACGCAGCTGCACAAGCCTGATGTGCTGCTAGAATAACAAATTAACACTAACACAAATGACACACAACTGTAAATACACTTTATGGCCAAAAGTATATGCACCCCTGACCATCAAACCCATATGTGCATATTGAACATCTCATTCCAGATTTATTCCCCTTTACTGTTATAAGAAGCTCCACTCTTCTGGGAAGCTTTCCACTAGATGTTGGAGCGA
>CM074963.1:1349211-1360920 GCA_037577455.1 Pangasius macronema
GTGATTCTCTATAATGGATTGACGTACCATTCATGGTGTATTGATGCCTTGCACCCTAACCAGGATAAAGTGGTTACTGAATGAATGAATGAATGAATGAATGAATGATTGAATGAGTATAGCGAGTACTTCATTGTATTTAAATTTGTCAGTTTGCAGCCATTTGCATTACATCATTGCGCAGCTGTCTGGTTTGCATTTGCAGGATCATTATTTAGAATGCTTTCAACTTCATGCTATTGAGTTCCAACATGCTCCTCTGCTAAAAAAAAAAAAAAAAAAAACTCTCTTTCAATCTTGTTATGTATGGAATACTTCAACCACTCTGTCTCATTCTCTGACCCATACACACCCTCACACACCCTCACAGGCCACACTTTACTCTGCAGTGGCTCATAACGTAGCCAAAACCTCATTAAAGTTTCAGTGTCCCAGCTCGTCTCAGAGCTGCTGCAGCTCTCCTGAATTCTCCATCTTCCACATGACTGCTGATTAACAACAGCGTCCACTTCTCCAAAGAAGCACCAATGCCTTTGAAGAGTAGTACGTAATAGGGGTGTAATGCAATGCCATTACCTGCATTTGTTTAGTGCTCAAACGATTCATATCTGTTTTAGATGTACCGTGGAACTTCCTGCAAAGCTTTCTACTTTCTATCTTCTATCTAATGCGACTGAGTAATTGAGCTAACTGTGTGGAACAGCAGCTTTATAAATAACTGCATTTCTATTGTTTGTACAGAAAAATGGTAGAAATATGTTTCTGAAATATGGTTATGCGTATAATCTCAGAGTGTTGAAGATATATACTGCAAATCAGAAATGCGCACCACTGTTAACTTGTTCCTCCTGAAAATAAATGAGAAAAAGAATTAAAATGTGCCTACCTTTTCTGATATACAAACTTTTTGGGCTTTAAAACTGCACATTAAAAGAAAAACATTGTGCTCAGTTGGGGCCTTGATGCAGCAGACACCTATTCACTTATTCCTAGTCCAGTCACCCAGCCTTACTGTTACATTCAAGGTGAAATACTCACATCATAGACATGCCACTCAAAATGTGTCTTTGGACAGCCAAAAGATACTCTCATGTAGTGGGGCACAGCCTTTTATTGCCAAATACATAAGCATAATCCCAATTATAAATCACAAAAAATAAATCACCAGCTTTTCAACCCAGGTTGAATGTGAAGTCCTAGAAGCTGACCATTAGAGCCAAATATACTTTGGCAGGATGGCTTACCATTTTTATTATTCATTTTGACACCACAATACCATGGCTGGTGCAACAATATATTCATTATTTAACTCCTGAATAACTCCTGAGTAATTCATCCTTAGCTTTGCTTGACAAGCAATAACTACAGCTACAGTGTTCATCAGAGGATCAACAGAAATACGCATTTATATTGAAATCAGTCCAGTTCACTGCGGGAGTGTATGCACAGATCAACAGTAGAAGCAGCGCCACCAGCGAAGAAAAGGTGAATCCCACATTCTGCGCAATATCAATAATCTCTCTGTGAATCTAATGGTGTGAGAAAAGACAGAGAGGACCTCTTTCCCTCTTAGATTCACCTTGTTTCATTATTCAGCAGGCTATTTCTTTTGACTGTGACAAAGCCAGGCAGAGTAAACATATTGCTTTTTGTCAGCAAAGCTCCACACTTCCCAGAAACCAGAGACTAAGTACATCAGATACAGTATAGTCTACACTTGAAAAAGCACTCTGAAGTTTGACTGAAAAATTGTTTTTTTTTATTCAGTTTTTTTTTTAGACTGGGGATCCTACTTATTCAATACTGTTATAACTGGCCACTACAAGGTACAGAGATTAGATGTAAAGTTCCTACTTGCATAAATACTTACGCAAGACAGTATTTCATGTAAGTAGGTGTTATCAGAATAGGATTTGTTCAACCTGAATATCAGAAAATTGCTATTGTATAACCTGCATGCACTAAACAAGATGGTTGTGGAGTCATCTGCAAGGACAAATGCAGGGTACTCCCTCACACCCTCCACTGTAGCTATGGCAACTAAATACTGGCTCTTATGTATTTTAATCACTGATATTCGTCCCATGAAATAAGGGAGACTAGAAACAGTAAGGACCAGTATGTCTGCAAGTCCTGTCATGTTCCTCATCATCTCAGAGTAAGCTGTAAATTTAGCCTCAGGAAAGAAAACTCGAATTGTACATCCTTATACATACAAGCACTTTGCTTGCATGGCTCATGTAGGAAAATTGTCTGGAATGTCCTTTTTCTTTGGAAATTCTGTGTATTTGCCAATTTCACTAGCTCTACATTTATTACTAAAGTACAGTGCAACTCAGGAGTTTGGTCTTGAGCACCACAGCCAAAAATAGACTGGAGTTTGGCATGAGCCCATCCAACTGGCTGGCAATAGTGAGTACACTGCAGTTACTCCCTGGATTCTCCTTCAGATATGGATCCAGTATATGGATTTATCTAGTTATCTAATGGTCAGACATTGTGTGCAGACGTTTTCAATTGCATTTCGGCATGATATTTTGATTATTCTTTGATACAGTATATAGAGGTTGACTAAGAATCATCACTGTTAAGGTCATGTGCAGTTGACCAAAGAATACAAGATCTCCAGAATGATCTCCAAGATCCAGTCTGCTTTCAAAGCAGCACACTACACAGAAAATGCCTTTGTGGCCATTACTGGGAAGCTTCATGCCACTAGATCAGACAAACTGTCATTGGTCCTCATCATTCTTGACCTTTCAGCAGGCTTCAACACAGTCAATCTCAAGACTGTCCTCTCCTCATGAGCCTTTGAATTTGTGACACAGTATGGCAGTGGTTTGCTTCTTACCTGGAGGAATGGTCATATCAGGTGACATTGTGAGGATGCACATCTGGTCCATGCAGACTCTCCACTCGTGTCCCACAAGACTCTGGGCCCTCTTCTGTTCTCCCTCTTTACCTGCCCTCTCAGTGAGGTCTTATAATCATATTTTCATACCACTGCTATGCTTGTGACACTCAACTCATCATCTCATTTCCTCCTATAGGCGCTCATCATTTCTGCTCAGATCTCAGCATGTCAGTCAGACATCTCCTCATGGATAGCAGCTAATCAGCTGAAACTAATTTCCAGCAAGTCTGAGCTGCTGGAGATGCAGCCCAATGTCAAGATCTCATGATCTCCCTGGATAGCTCTCAGATCTCACCATCTGTCACTGCACACAACCTTGTTGTAGTCCCAGACAACAACACATCACTAAATTGACTCGGTCATGCAGGTTTCTCCTTTACAACATCAGAGAGATTCTATCCACACAGGCCACTCAAGTGCTTGTACAGTCCCTTGTCATTTCAAGACTGGACTACTGCAACACACTACTGGCAGGCCTGCCCCTACATGGCATCTAACCCATTCAACTGAACCAAAATGCAGCTGCATGACTTCAACCCTTCCAAGTTCTTCCACACCACCCCATTGTTACACTTCCATCACTGGTTTCCTATAGCTGCCTGCATCAGATGTAATACACTGATGCTTATGTGTAAAAAATGGACCAGCACCTGCTAACGTATTTACACACAGCTCTAAACCCCACTCCTTTCAGGCACTAGCACTGCCAGACTGGACCAACCATCTCTCAGGGTACAAGGAAGATATGCAGCAAGGCTCTGCTCTGTCCTGTCGCACAGGTTGTGGAAGGAATTCCCCCCACCTGTCTTCAGACAAAGACTAAAGACCTACTTCTTCATGAAGCATTTGAATCAGCACTATATTTAAAAAATAATCTTTGTCGTGATTGTTTTTCATGCTGTACTAATGTCCCCCAAAGAGTTTTTAGACTGATGATACTCTTAGTCCCTGACCTTGTGAACTAGCATGAGGAAACGTTTTAGATAGAGACTACAAAGCATGTCTGTAAGTTGCTCTGGATAAGGGCATTTCCTTAATGGGGTGCAAATTGTAAAAAAAAAAGTTGAATACTCTTTTCTATCTGCCTTTTCTTTTAACATTTGAGGCCATTCTGATACATTTAGATAGTGACATGTCAAATAATTGGTTTCAGTGTAAATATTAAATGTAAATATAAATCTTACAGGCAGGCGGTCAGTATAGTGGCTTAGTGGTTAGCACTTGCCTCGCATCTCCCGGGGTGGTGGCTCAATTCCCACCTCTGATCTGTGTGCACGGAGTCCATATGCTCGCCCCGCGGCCAGGGGGTTTCCTCAGGGTACTCCAGTTTCCTCCATCAGTCCAAAGACATGCATTGTAGGCTGATTGGCATCTCTAACTTATCCATGGTGTGTGTGATTGAATTAAAGTGGCAGTGCAGTGCAAACATTGTCAACAGTAAACATTGTAAACAGCGATAAAATGAACAGAAATATACTGTATTGAAAAGAGTGAATATGAGAAAAGGGAAAAATGAATAGAATTAAAGTGGCAGTGCAGTGGGCAGCCATTTTAGCTGTGGCACCTGAGGAGCAGCAGGGGTACTGAAGGTGGCAGAGGGCACTGGTCATTTACTCCCCCCACTTACAATCCCTGCCGGACCTGAGACTCAAACTCACGACCTTCGGGTTACAAGTCCGACTCTCAGAACATTAGGCCACAACTGCCCCCAAAGGGGATATGCCAAGCTGGGACTATTCACAGGGCATGGCTGCTTGGTAAGGCGTGGCACTTGCCCATTTCAGGAGAGACCACTTTGCGCTGCCTTAATCAAACAGTATACTGAGTATACTGAGTGTAATCAAGTCTAATCCTGCATGTCGACATTATGAAAAAAAAAAGTTGTGATCTTGAGACAAAAAACTCATGGCCATTCTGGACTGCTGTAGAAAACAGAAATGGTTCTGTACATTGTAGATGCACTGTCTGCATTTAAATTTTCCCACAGCATATGTTTGTAGACACTGGTTTGAGTTCATTCTAATTATTTGCTTTAAAAAAATATCTTTCCTGCCACATTCTGTTTGCTATCTAAACATATCAAAGTGGCCTCAAATGTTCAAGTCAGAGAGCTAACTTGAGCTAAATGCTAAATGCTCTAAATGCAAAACAAAATAACATAATAACATAATATAAAAAAGTGACATTTTCATTTGAAAAGTGCATAAATATCACGTGAACACAAGCAGACGCTACCTTCCCACATCATTTGATCATAGGTTGCGTGTGTGTTTAATTTGTTCACACAAGTTGCTCTTTGTCATCATCCATCTTAGGTTCGATGTTAGGTTTAATCAGTCTGTGTATTTATAGCTATTGGTCATGGTGCATAAACCCAGGAGAGAGTCACACAGGGGTAATAACTGTCACAACCCCCTTAAACCAACTTGAATGGATACCTAACTATAAAGTTCAATATTGCAGTTGGGAGAATCAAAATTTAAAAAAATTCTATGAAGCAATTAATTACTACTTTAGCAATGTTTAAAGATTCAAACATATGCCACTGCAAATGTTTTTTTTTTTGTTTTTTTTTTTTTCAGACTGCACTGGAAGATATTTTGAGACAATGATGAGATATTGATTAGTGGTGTGCTGGTTGCTGATTGGCTCCTAGGCTTGACACGCATTGATCTATGGTTCTTGTTTGGGTGCTTGAATTACGGCCTGGGTGGGTCTGAAGCCTCTTTGATTTTAGTGCATTGGTGGGGATAACACACATAGATGGATCAGATAGCTGCTCCTACAGCTAAAGTAAAAAGTATGACACCAGTGATTGCTCAGATGAGCTATCCTGTCTCATCTGACTAGTGCCAGCATCCAGCACATACGGTACATCTGTAATTAAGGATGGTGACAGAATAACAGTAATAGCAGGGAGCAGCAGATCTGCTTCTGTTCAGTGAGGCTATCAGTACAAAGGAAGGATGATCTACTAAAACAAACACAGGCCATTTGAATGACAAATGACTTTGGTGACATTTTGAAATGAATCACTGGTTGAATCAAGGACAGCCTGCAGTGGTACAGATTCTTAATGTCAAATTGGCAGACTGATTTGGCAGAAGACTTAAAGAGCCAGCCTATCATGCCCAGCCATGAATGTTCATCAGTCCAGCTGGAAAGGTCAGCTGAGTGTCCAGACAAACCCCCCCCATAATCAGGGCCTTGGCCTCAGCAGCAGAAATATCACACTGGAGCCCAGTATTCCTGCGTGTGTATGCATTTATCTAATTTACAGCCATACACAAGAATAAGTTTTGAGTATTAATCCCACCATTGGTACACACAGAATATATATTAATTTGGTTGATTTGAAGAGTGGAAACTATGTAAAGAGCAGGAAGATTCACAAAGTGGGACTAGATTATAACACCCTGAAGGTAAGGTGACTTCTCAAGTCTGTGCTGTACTGATGTCACTGTATTTATGTATTTGCTTAGTCTTTCATTAGAGCTTCATTTATTATCATAAATAACCTTATTATTGTTTTCATTATTAATGCTGTTTATTTAAAATCTGGTGATTTGTTAGGAGTCTAGCAGTGCTTGTTTATTTTGTGGCCCATTTTTTAAAATTATTATTATTATGCGATTTGCAAAATCATACTCGCACATTACACTCTATCTTCCGCTACACTTTGTTTTTTCACTTCCATCACTGTTTGGCCTCCTGTTAAAACATGGTGCTTCCTCTGAAGGCCAGTGTCTTAGACATATTGCACATTGCCACATACTTTTTCAGGTTTCAGTGATGTCTGAAGGAATGAATAATCCACCATTTACACATACTACTGTTGCCATCAGTATCACCTCCAAAACTCTGAATTTCTTTCATCCATACCATCAAGTTTGTTTTGAAACCTAAAAAAATGGTTAAGGGGCTTTTCCATTTTAATAAAGTATGGCTCCTCAGAAACATACCTCAAGAGTTTGTTGGACCTAATCTGTTAACACTTTCTGGCATGTTTCGATGCCTCTCAGTGCTTTTGACCATTTCTCTCTTTTGACCAATCTATTTCTAGATTTTGTTGGGTCAAACTTGGTCATCTCAAATAGAAGTAACCTATTCTCTGTTCTCTATCTGAGCCAATGCTTTCTCATCAGAATCCTGAGGTCCTCAAAGTGTTCATCTCACCTCCCTCACTTTGTTCTGTCTTTTTCACCTCTGTTATGACCTTGATAGGATTCAGACATGTGTTCTGCTCATCAAACCCACCAAAGGAGGCTTCCAAATGTAAGTAGTTTATAGAGATTACCTTGAGGGGTGAACTTGAAACAATCTCCCCCATGGGTGCATGGACATGTGTCACTTCTACTTTTGGGTTATACACAGGGATCTTCAGGTCACATACTGCTCTACACCCAATTTCATATATGACCAATAAAATGTTTCCCTCAGCAGGTGCAGCAATCTCACGTGGCTCATATAGTGTAGGATAGTTGTTTTAGTACAATGGTTCTGTATTTGGTAGCACCAACTGTTTCACTCACACAAGAACCTCTTTATATCACCCTGAGCCATTTTTTCATTCAATTCAGAGACTGTTTTAATTGTTGGGTCTTCCTACTGGGCCTCCCTTAATGCCGCTAAGGAAGAGTTGGCATATTCTGAGCTTGGGACTTTTTTTATGCCAGTATTTCTATCCATGCCACCTCTTTTCTTTCTGCAACTCTGTTATCCTTCCAGTCTGGGTTGCTGCAACTGACAAGTTTTCATTGCATTTTTTTGTGTACTCATCCATCATATACTGGCCAGCAGCATTAAATTTAGCTGACATAGGTGAGGAAGATTGTTACCTGTAAAGTGGGGAGCATAGTATAGATAGTCCTGGAATTTTTCACAAATCCCCCTCTTCAAGGTGAGGGAATCCAGCTATCCTGAGTGCAGACAGTAATTCTCAGCAGTGGATAGTGTACACAGCCCTTGTATTAGCATAGGAACCTAAAAACTTCAGGAAACAATATCATTTTCATCTTTAGCAAAAGAAAACAACAAAAAACTGCTGATTCTTCATAAGATAACTGCAGATCATGACCTGCTGATCATGACAGTGGAGTAGATCCACTGGTTGATGCCAAAGGGATATGCTGTCACCTTATGGATCTGTAAGGTCTGCTGTGTTTATTGCCTCCTTTGTTCTGCCTTGATCTGTCTTGCCCAACCTTGTGATAGACAGAACCTCTGTAATCAAATTACAATAATGCAAAATAGTGAGTTCATGGTAGGCATAGTTCCTGACTGCGATCTTCACAGTCTCTAAATAGTCCTTCCCCCCAATTCCAGTTTTTCCAGTTGTGGCTTATTTTATTTTATTTTTTTAAATTACCTTTAAACAACACTGTCTACTTGAAAACATCAAAGGTAGGAGACCCAGTTTGATTGTGATGCTCTGTGGCCCAAACAGTATGCAAGCCAACTCCACCTGTCTTGTATGAACATAACCTGTAGACCTATAGACATTTGGAGGCTATACCATCCAGGTTAGTTTAGCACCTCTAAGAAGGCTGTTTATGGTATTTGGAGTGTTGGTGTTTCCACTCCGGCCAATAAGGAGTTCTTCCACTACACTGATCCCCCAAATGGGTCCTGCTTCAAATGACTAACCAAAAAGGGGACTTGGATGGTTGGTATGCACTCATGAATTCCTGGGAGATTTACTGTTGCTTTCACCCAACCATCAAATGGAAGATTGTCCCCACTAATGGCAAAGACCTCTAGGTCTGCCCCCATAAGGTCTGTCAGTGGTCGGATGCACTGTCATACGTTTATCCCTCCAAGTCTGGTCCAAAATGCTCACTTGAGCACCAGTGTCTGGGCAGTGTTCTCATTCTTTGACCTCCAATTCCACACTCTAGTAGCATTTGTTTTCCACCAATTAGACTACTCTGTATGCTAATGTGTAGGAGGGTTTCTTTGGCTGTGATTATACTGTGCACACCTTTCACTGCCATAACCCAACAATATAATTGAGGTGGAGTATTGCTGACCTCTTATGATTGTCCCTTGAAGGTGGCAGTGGTTGACTAACTACTGGGAGTCATGTCGTCATTTGCTGGGACTCTCTAATCTGGAGATTCTGTCAATTCATAGACTACTGCCCAGTGGCCATCTTCACCACAAATTAATTTATAGTTTTTCAGCAACCTGAACATTTATATTCACAAAATGAATTTTAGATTTTAATCCATAGACACTACTAACCTGTATTTTTATAATATGGACACCTTTGTTCACTTCTTTTCTTATCAAAGAAATAGCAATAACTCCTTAGGTAGGAACAACCCTAGTGCCACCTAATGGTACCTCCTCAATGTGCATCCAAATATAAATACAGCAATAATAGATTTTTTCTTGTTTTTGCTCAGAACAATCAATAATTAGTCTGATATCAATTACAATTTGTTAGCGATAGCAGTTTAATTGTGACTTTTAGCTTACAGAGACATCACATATACACATGACAAAAGGATATATGACATAGAAAATCATACATGAATCCCACGTCCCTGCACATGAAAGCACTAAATTGCCAAAATTCCCTGTCACCCCTTTGCCACCTCAAAATACTTGACTGTGTCATGTATCTCTGCCAGAAAAGCATCAGACAATATTATTGACAATATCATTTTGATTTCAAAATGGACAAAAAAAGGAACATTTAAATCTCACAGTCTGTTGTTGTAGTGAATTATACACTACACTACAGAAACAGATATTGTAGCACATTGTAGCACCCATGAAAAACCTAGGTTAAGCCCTGCTTTTACAGGGTTTGCCAAACACTCCTCATGGTCTGCAGACACTTTGGACAAGTTTGAGAAAGGAAAGACTGATTAAAACATCAAGAAATCACTGATGTATTTCTGCATTTACACAGATCTCATCCTTCCTTTTTCCTTAATGCGTTTCCACCTCTGTGACAGGTCTATCACTCTCCTTCTTCCGTCGTTTATATCCTGTCTGTCTCCATTGTCTTATGTTTCTGTCACACTCTTTCTGCTCTCCCTGTCTTTCACTGTTTCATTTGTCTGTCTGTATTTTCATCTTGTTCGGGACACTAATTAGCAGCCATCCTTATCTCAATGAAAAGGACTTCCAGTCGCATTCAATAACAATTATCCGGAATTATTTGGATTATTCGGATTACTCGGAAGTTTTTAAAAGATGTATGATTCTATCAAAACAATGCTTAATGCATGTAACTGTTAGCAATGTGAAGAAGTTAAATATAGTAAAAAGAGAAATGGCTACCAATGCCGTAAAAAGGTGGTATGCTTTAGTTTTCTCTCCATGCAAGTGATACTTACAATACTACTATGAGCCTGAAGTGCTGGAAAGGACAGACTGCTGTGACTGTAAAAAGCACCACAGTTTCCATTCCGACACTGGAAGATAATGATTCATTACAGAGGTGCCATTTTTATTTTGGGAATAATTTATTGTAAAATTTGTTTTTTTTATGCATGCTATACCGAATTAGTAGTATATACTGCCCTAGTCATGATGTTATGGCAAACAGCAGTAGCTGAAAATATAGTAACAGAGTCACACAGTGACAGAAACAGTCCCACAGTGCTTGGTCCCAAAATGGACTGGACAATCCATGACTGTGTGGAATTCTGCAAGGTGAATTTTCAAAATTGGATATATGCCTATCCAATGCCTAGTGCTGATGAGCTCCTAAGCATGAATCAGCTAAGCATGGCTAATTTTTTTTTTTTAATTCAATCCTGGATTATCTTCCCTGTCCCTACTCATCCTTAATAATTCATCAGAGAGCATTGAAAGCTTAGCAAACCCTAGTTCCACCTACCCCAAGCTATATTGGTGCAATTTTATCAGAGACCATATTCCAAAAAGAGAAAAGTGGAAGCTGCAACGCACTATTGAGATGGCTGAGAAAATCATCAGCTGCACTCAACACTTGAAGACTTGTACATGACCAGGACCCTGCTAATAAACCTATTCCAAAAACTGCCATCAGGAAAGCTATTCCGGTCCCTAATAACCAAAAGGACATGCCACTGAAACAGCTTCTTTTCTCTGGCAATTTCTGTTAAGAACCAGGCTGGCTAGGCAGCATTTGGTGATGGCTACAATGCTACAATACTGACCTGCCAGTAACAAGCAATCTAGACCTAAATATTATTACGAATAATTGTATTATTACTTTTACATGTCAAATATTATTTTAAATATGATTAATAAATGCCACTATTTATTAAATATATTATTATTTATTAATATTGTCACTACTATATACTGTATACTGCATTACTATTCACTGATCAGCTATAACATTAAAACAGGTGAAGTGAATAACATTATCTCGTTACAATGGCACCTGTCAAGGGGTGGGATATATTAGGCAGTAAGTGAACAGTTAGTTTGCGAAGCTGATGTGTTGGAAGCAGGAAAAATGGGCAAATGTAAGAATCTAAGCAACTTTGACAAGGGCCAAATTGTGATGGCCAGACGACTGGGTCAGAGCATCTCCCAAACAGCAGGTCTTGTGGGGGTGTTCCCAGTATGCAGTATCCCAGTATGATCTACACACAATGATTGCGCGTTACATCCTGTACTAGCGCTGTTTAACTGTTGCTCACTCACAAATAAGGCTACTGTGCTTTCCATGTTTGAGAAAGAAACCTAGATTTCCTGCTGCTTACTGAAACATGGCAAATTCCTAATGACTATTTCCACCTAAATCTCCTCACTCCCTCTGGATACAGCTACCTGGCCAAACCTCGTCT
>CM074963.1:1434486-1446448 GCA_037577455.1 Pangasius macronema
TTTGCTATAAAGTAAAAAAGCTGGGTGAACTTCCTCTAAGTGTGGTGATTCCATAATTTTTGCCAGGGGTTGTATAAATAGCTCTCTCTCTCTCTCTACAGGGGAAAGTTCCTTGAGAAATGCAATAAAAGTACCTCAGTACTGACTGTGGGCTAGTTATAGACATGTCTACTGTATACAATAATAACCAACTTTTACACACACTGTTGTTTGTGTGCCAAAATGTACCAAAAACCCCTCGTGATGGTGGTTACCTGAATCTCTCGGAGGCGCTGGTGCCGTGCCTTGCTCTTGTTGAGCTCGTAGCAGATGACCTGACGCTTCATGGCCACACACAGGCATGTGTGCGCACCACGGCGAGGCTTTCCTGAAGCCAGCAGCTGACACCCTTTAGTCTCGAGCAGTTTGAAAGAGTCGGTGTCGCGGCCGTCGAGGCCGGCCATGGGCACGAGACGCACGTGTCGGTTCCTGCCCGAGATCACAGCCAGCAGCTGCTCAGAGGGCATCAGCTCCACATGGTGCACTTTCTTGTTGTCGCCCACACGGATGATCTCTGCGCGACGAGAGGGAAGTTCAGTTACATATTACTCGTTTGGTTTGCGTAATCATAAACTATGAACTTCATGGCTTACGCAGAAGCCTTTAAAGATACAGAGTTCCCATTTAGGAATCCTTTTATCTGTACAGTGTTACTATGCATACAAAAAAGTTCAATTCTGCAGCATTTAAAGAATACAGACACATCGACTTACCATCTTTGGTGACATGGACCACGTAAAGGCCTTCCTCATTACCTAGAGCCACACGCTCATGGTCTAATGAGAGAAAACAATGAAGACGTACACCATCATGCACTTACTAAAAAGCACATTAACGTCTTAAATGAAAAGCCGACTGAGAGGAGGCCTGTATTGTCGCAGTGTCGGATGTGCATTAGCGCAGTACCTATAATAGCAGCAGTCTGCGTAGTTTTGATGAGAGGCAGCGTGCTATCGTAGGCTTCTTTGGGCACGTAGACAGAGCGATCCTTCAGCTTGTTCTTCTTGAGAATGCGGTGCAGCTCAAGCAGCAGACTGACCCACTTATTGCGCTCGTGATCGCTATCAGCCAGAATCAAAATGGACGTCTTCTGGCACAAGGACGACAGATGGGACGCCGTTACCTGTGGAAAAGACCAAACATGCAATTTTGTAAAATTGTATTCCATCTATATACGTGCCAAAGGTTGTGTTAGTTACCAGAGGAATCATATTAATTTAGATAATGTGAGATTTTGAATGTTAAGACGTGGCTACAATAAACATCATGCAGTTTTGAGAAATGAAACAAATGAGACACAAACGGAGTATTGGGATATATTTGTATTGTATTGGGACACACACACACACACACACACACACAGCAAACAACCCAAACCTCATACCCGGAATATGCACGGGACGTCCTTCCTGTTGGCGTGAATGACATCCGAGGCCAAGACGGAGCTCACTGAAAACTCTTCATCCCTGAAACAGCCATTAGAACATGTGAGTGAGACGTCAGACTAAACGAAAAAAAAAAAAAAAAAAAAGATTTGTTGGCACTGGAATTCCTGCTCACCTCATGTCAATGACCTGGCTCACTATCACACTGGGCTGAGTGGTTTTGGCCTCACCGAGCTCATACAGAAACAGCTTAAAGTCACACACCACAGCCAGCACCCGCTGCCAGCCCTTCTTCACCCCCGTGGGCTTCGGCACCTGAGGGACACAGCGTGGTACTGCTCGCTCACGTCAATTTTATAACATCCTCAGTGAGTATCACACACATAATAATGGCTTTCTAATTCACATGGCTTTCTAACTCAGGACACAGGCCCTGAGTGAGAGCACCACCTAGTGTACAGAAACAGTCCACGGTCTTTAAGTGTCATTTTCTTCCTGACTTCACCAAGCATGAACTCTGTATTTGGGACGGAGCTCACCCTCACATAGCCCTCGTAGGCGGTGCCAATGCCCCGCAGCGGGTCGATACCCAGCGGACCTTTGGTCTGATCGGGAGGGACCGGGCATACAGAGGGAACCTTATCCGCACACATCACGTGACAGGAGAAGTTACACACTGAAAGGACAGAGGAGTACGCAGGATCATTAGAACTGACTCGGCATTAGCACAGAAGGAATTCTACACGGGGTTAATTATTATACTACTTTTTTTTTTCTTAATGTCAATTTGTAATCACATCCATGACCAGCTCAATTTTCCCCTCTCTCTCTCTCTCTCTCTCTCTCTCTCTCTCTCACTCACTCACTCACTCACTCAATTTCAACAACAAAGGCAATAAAGCTAATGGACTTTTCTTTATCATCTTCCCAAAGCAATTATAAGCAGACTCACCACTTAAGAGTGGAGAAATGATAAATTCCCTAGCTTTTCCCACCGTTAACGTGATATGCAATCAACAAAATTTGAGTGAGAAACAAACAGGGGAAAAAAAAGAAAAGAAAAAACGTACAATAACCTGGTTGTAGAAGTGTAGACTCCCCTTACCTAATACTTTGTTAAAGCATCCTTTGCTTGCCATACAGCACTCAGTCTTTTTGAGTAACAATCTACCAACTTAGCACAACTTAATCTGGCCATTTTACTCCACTCTTAATTGCAAAAATCCTCCTACTTGTCCACTGGGCAGCAATGATTAACCTGAAATAAATGTGTTTGTACCGGGTGCCTGGGCTAGTGATTTGTCCAGCCCGGTTCTCTCTCTCTCTCTCTCTCTCTCTCTCTCTCTCTCTGTCTCTCTCTCTCTCTCTCACCTTCGCATGTGCAGCCCTGCCGCATGAGGCCAACCATCAGCGAGGTGCAGTAATTACACTTGGTGGGGACGCTGAAGGATTTCACCGCAAACTGATGAGGCTTGGGCTGCAGAACAGCAGTGGTAACGTTTCACATTAATATTCTCTACTAGTTAACAAGAACTTCATCATGAGTACACCATAAGGAACGTTAACAAAGTAAATAACACTTCTAATATTTCATTTTTTCCTCTATTAAAACCACATAATCAGCATAACATAACAAAATCATCGGGGAGTACAATTAACGCCACATTCACCAAGATGAACCATAGTAACACTGTTACTTCATTTTTGCTCAGTGATGTTGCTTAATCAGAGTTTGAATAAACATAAATTAATACATGCATTAGCTTACTGTAAGTATGTTTCTGATGTTAACTAATGCAGTACGTAATGCTATGTAAGAGAACCTTAACATAAAGCACAACCCCAGAGTTTAAATATACAGGTACACATTAGTGTCACATCTGACACACTGTGTATCAGACCCCTATTGTCCAGTGTGAGTGTAATCCATGTGCTTACTTTATTACAGGGATGCTCCTGGCTGCTATAGCTGGATCTGCTAGTCGGGGTGTGAAGCCGTGACGAGTGATCCACCAGCTGCAGAAGCAGGAAAACGAAGTACGTCAGTGAGATTCAGTAGCGTCAGAGATCACAGCATTTCCTACAGTAAGGCTACAGAAGGGAGTGTGCTCCAGATTACCTCTAACGGCTCCATGTCACTAGCAGTGGATGGAGAGCGTGAACGGGACATGCGGCGTGATTTGGAATCTTCATCCCGCGATGGAGTGTTATAGGGAGTAAAGTCACCCGAGTCGATCTGGAGAAACAGAAAGGCAGAGAGAGAGAGAGAGAGAGAGAGAGAGAGAGAGAGAGAGAGAGAGATGACACTATAGTCATTAATAGTATTATTAGTTTTTAATAGTTAAGTATTAAGAGTTAATTTGTAGGATACCGAATTGGGCCCATGAACTAGATACTAGCTGAGACTGAGACATTGTCCGTGTGGTTTTATGTAGATATGTCTAGAGGTAATAAAAGTGGCAAGCGAAAATATCTTGAATATAATTAAATTTATCTAGTATGTATTATTATAAGAGCACAATAAACCAAATTTAAGATTAGTAAGCATATTTCTAGCCCTTTTTTTTTTAACTCATTTCAATCTTGTTGAAATAGTCTTGTCCTACTGCCAGATGAATGTGTTCATTTTTAGCTTTTATTTCTAGAAAGAAACAAAAATAAATAGGTTTAATACTCTTATAGCAGGAACAATAGGTGGATTTGACTATATTCAAGGAATATTCACTTGTTTAGATGTCGTTTTTGCCTTCGTTAGATAGCCTAGTATCTAGCAATAGTAATAGTAGTAGCCTAAAAAAGTATTTTTTGCGTCTGTCTTCCTGACATTATCTAACATTTATGTAGTAATTTGAGTAAGAAATGACAACATTTAGCTAATAAAAATAATAAAAATATCAGTGAAGTACATTTTTTTAAATAGCTAAGCCTACCATGCAGTATGGATGCAGTATTTTGGTATACACTCACTTCCTGTGTCCCATCTACGGCATTCTCACTGCCATGCTAAACTGCCATGCTAAACTGCCATGCTAGTGGTCTCTCAGTGATACGCGCAAATCAAGCACAGTGGCAGTGTTGCGCTAAGAAACAGTCAGTCCACTAACTCAAGTCCAGCCAGTAGTCCTGTGCTCAGACCCTGGCACTGATAAAAGAGCTAGAGGACCACAGTGCAGCTGTTTCTAATAAAGTGGCCAGTAATTGTGTAAATGTTTAAACTCACTGTCGGTGTCATAACATCTTGTCAGAAGTCCCTTTCTACATGCCAAGAAACAGATGGACTACAGTAAGAAACTGTATATAGTAGGTGTAGGTACGAGGTAGCCACTAGGTGAATGTTAAATGTTCTTCTTCTTGTTTTATTATTACTATTATTATTATTATTATTTCTTAGAATAAATTTACTTCAATTAGCATTTAGAGTTCATTCATATTTTCAATAAGATGGACTTCAAATTAATTAACCACAAAGGCAAGGTCTTCTACAATCCGTTTTTTTTACCCATCTTTACCAAGGGTGCCAATAATTCTGATGCTGAAACCAAATAAACGAGATAAATGAGACGTATTCCAACAGTAAGAAAACATAAACAGACAGATAGCAAGTTTTCTGATTGTATCTTTCATCGGTGCTGGATCGTGTTTCCTCAGTAATCTACCCAACAGTGTCCATGAACTAACAAACGAGCAGCCCTTAGCCCAACATTTCAACACACGTGTGGCTCTTTGGTTACACCCATACAGCTCAACGAAGTAAAATGCAAAGGCTTCAAGCCAGGAGAAACACAAAGCACCCCGAAACATCCAAAACACCCCCACATGCAGGACAAAAGGGGAAAAAGGACTCGACCACAAAACCATGAACCACATAATAGCAGCGCATGCAAATATAAAATCATACCAGATTTCTAAATGCATCAGCCGTGGGACAGAAAGAGCATAATGACCAAAGCTCACAGACTTTTCAATGCAATGTAGAAGAGTACAGACGCAACCACCACCCATGCCATACACACAACACGCAAACATAAGCAGAGATCACATGACCCATGTCTTACACGTCGGCCTTTGCTTCCTGGACCCCATGATGGCGAGCGCTTTGAAAAGACAGAATTCAAGAAATGTTAGTCATTTATACAAATACAACGGCAAAGTGTCTTAGCTGTGATTTGGAGCTGCTAAAAGGGAGAAAAGTAGGAAAGTTTTTTAGGAAGAGCATTTTGAATCTCTGTAGGCTCTTCAGGACTGTGGCCCATCAGATCAGCACAAATGAGAGACAGCAGCAGGAATCACGAACAGAAAGAAGGGAGGGATCTCAGTGAAGTGAGCAATGAGGTGAAGAACAAAAGAGTGCGGTGTGCTGGTACAGGAAAAATAATCAGCGATGGAGTGGTGCGATGCGGGCCATCACGAAGCAGTTTTTACCACGCCAAAGGCTGATTATCTTACAATATCGGCATGGCACTTTTTATTAATCAAAAAAAAAACAACAACTCAAAAATCACTTTTTTATAGTTTATAGCTACTTTTAATGTTCCTGTTATCACTTACTTTACAGCAGCTATAAACGGTCAATTCGTCATCAACTTTTTTTTCTTGTCATTTTACTGTGAATCTACAAAGCACAAAACTCCTCTCACTGCAAAATATTACATCTTCACAAGTCAGGATATCTAGGATAAAGGAAAAGTTATCTAATATCTCTCATTATGGGATTATTATATAGCAAATATAAGGCCATTAAGCCTATTTCCACACATATTTCCTCATTTGATGCTTGACATTGTCTCATTTTACTGGCAGATAATTTTACTTCCTTCTAGAAATAAATGCTTGAAGAAAACCCAAAAGTATCTGCCAATAGAATAAGACAATATCAAGCTTGAAATTAGTACAGTAATAGGAAATAATCTTATATTTGTCCAAAACCAATCTAATAAAGACAAATATTAGTTAAATGTGCCTTTATTCAAGATATCTTTAGTTGCTAAGATATCATTTCTTGCATTGCGGTCCTGCCATGGTGGAAAATTTACTGACAAAGTGTTGATTTTTTATTTTTTTTTACCTAAATTTCTCCCAGTTTTAGTAATTTGCCAATTCCCTTCCACTAGCTAGCTTTCCCCATCACTCGACAAGTACCGACTGCGGAGGGTGAGAGCTAGCATGTGATTCCTCTGAGACAGTAGAGCCGACTATCATGTATTTTCCTAATGCTGCTCATCACAGCGCTGCGTCACAGTGCAGCTGAACACACTCTGAGGAAAGCGCTATCCGCCCTCTTCTGCATACATGATCTCACAGTCCTCCATAATCGGCTAGTGTTGCTCTAAACGGCAAGAGAGAGAGAGAGAGAGAGAGAGAGAGGATGAGAGAGATAGAGAGACTAATGCCAACCCTCCAACCCAGACCAATTTTGCTCGCTTGGGCTCCAGACCACATTTGGATGTCGTATTGCGCTGTATTGGGATTTGAACTTTTGAACTGTTGTGCCATTTGGGAACTCCAGACTAACTTCTGTTGCCACACTTACCTTACCTTACACTTACCTGTGAAAAACCTCCTCACAGAAAACTTCATCACATCAACAACTACATTATTATTTATATTTATACATTATTATAACAACACGGTTATAATTCGAGAACTAGCGCATTAATATAAACATGTGAGTTGTCAGATTCTACGTAAATACAGCGTTACCACCATGTCACTTTACATGTGTAACGCCTGGTTCAACCACTTAACTGTTAATGACAGGTTTGAGAAGAATGTGCCAGATTTAGCACCTCATTGCTCTCAGAGCTGAATGCATGGACCAGACTTTGTGTTATTAAAGTGTCCTAGTGTGAGGTTAAAGATAGTCCTGATGGATTAATAAGGAAATTAAAAAAAAGACCAAAGGAATGTACTGAACAAATATACAAATGCTGTACTGAGCAAAGCATGCGAAAGGGCAAAAGGCATCAGAAAAACAATAATACAAAACTGTTAAATGTTAAAGGTTAAAGGTTAGCGATTGTATTCTATCATTACGACAGAAGCATGAAACTCACCTCGAAGTGGTCTAGCACAGAAGAGGGAGCGTTCAGAAAAGCCAGGAAGGAGTTCTGAGAATCCTGATGTTTAACACCTGATAGCAAAACCATTTCAGGATGAGTCACACAGAAGCAAAGTGTTTTATTTAGGACTGAGACAAATCAATGTTTGTGAAATCTGCAAATTCTCTCGCTTGTCCATTTGTATATATACAGCATACAGTCCCCTCCAAAAGTATTGGAACGGTTTTTGCTATACACTAAAGACATTTGTGTTTGAGATCAAAAGATGAATATGAGATGATAGGTCAGACTTTCTGCTTTCATTTCCTGGTATTAACATCTAGATGTGTTAAACAACTTAGAACATGGCACCTTTTGCTTGAACCCACCCATTTTTCAAGTGATGAAAAATACTGGAATATGTGACTGACAGATTGTCAGTTTCTTGTTGCCCAGATGTGCTCTGTTAAATTGAATGTTTAAACAGTTAATAGCTCTGAATGTCTACTCTTGGTCTGAGGACTGCATTTGTTGTTAAAAAGGATAAACCAACGTGAAGACCAGAGAGCTGTGTATGGGAGAAAAGCAAGCCATTCTGAAGCTGAGAAAAGAGGGGAAATCGATCAGAGCCATTGCACAAACATTGGGCATAACCAATATAACAATATGGAACATCCTGAAAAAGAAAGAAACCATCGACAAACATTGTGAGAGCTGTGAAGAAAGGGGAAGAGGGAGCTCAGTGGTTAAGATGTTGGGCTTCTGCTTGGAAGATTATGAGTTCAAATCCCAGCACCACCAAGCTGCCACTGCTGTTCCCTTGAGCAAGGCCCTTAACCCTCTACTCTAAAATAACTGTAAGTCACTCTGGATAAGGGCTTCTGCCAAAAGCCATAAATGTAAAAAAAAAAAAAAAACAACACAAGTCAGTGACATCACCAACAACCTCCACAGGGCAGGGGTGAAAGTATCACAATCCACCGTCTGAAGAAGACTTTGAGAGCAGAAACATAGACGCCATACCACAAGATGCAAACCACTCAACAGCACTTAGAATCAGAAAGCCAGATTGGACTTCACAAAGAATTCAATTCAAAAGTCAATTTACAGAGAAATGCATCCAATCTAATTGGGAAGAACTTCATCATGCAGCAATACAATGACCCAAACCACAGCTTGATGCAAGCAAGAAATATGCAACCAAATATTAAGTGTTATTTACTTTAAGACTAAACGTTCCTATACTTTTGCACAGTTAAAAATTGGGTAGTCTGTCACCAAAGGTGCCATGTTCTAAGTTGTTTATCATCCACTGTAGATGTAAATATCAGGAAATAAAAGTTGAACTTCTGATTCATTGTCTCATATTCATCTTTCGATCTCAATCCCAAACGTTTTCAGCGTATAGCAGAAGCAAAAGAATTGGCCTTGCCGTTCCAATACTTTTGGAGGGGACTGAGTACACTGCGTGCATTATTGTTATTGTTATTATTCGTATTAGAGATTATTCACAACACACTTCCACAGCAACTGTAATATCAAAGTTTCAGAACTCACAAACATACAACAATCTACCTCTTCTGCGACGCATGTCCTCCGTCTCCTTCTGTAACCTCTCAATCTCAGCCTGCAGCATCCGGTTCTTGTTCTCGGACTCCTGCAGTTTACTGACATAATGGAATGAATTGAACAGATTTTCTGTGAGATTCTGATAATAAAACACTGCAGAACTTAATGTGTTTTTTACAACTGTGTTTTAGGACAACTGTTTAAAAAAAACACAATATTTCAAGAATAAAGACACAATATCTTATATTGGATATAACATAATACAATAAATAATATATGATATTATTAGAATAGCAAAAGTCATAAATAAAGTAATAAATAAATAAATAAAGTGTTAAAATAGGGACGTTGGGAATTTGATGAAGTTATTGGGGATTTTTTTTCATTCTGAAATTACTGAAGTTATTCTCTCAATATTACAAGTTTATTCCTGAAATCTTTGTATTTTGATTTTTTTAAACAGTGGCCCTAAATGACCATCATAGTTTTCTACCCTAACACACACAACATACATGTTTAGATAATAACTGAAATGCCTGAATCCGTAGCTCTAAATCAGTCAAAGTTTCTCCAAAGTTTACTGTCTCCTTAATCTTTTATAATCTAATAATAAAAAAAAACCTTTTCCATTATATTAGCTATAATCCTGAGTTACCTGGACAAGAAAAAAAAAATCAGTCACATCCACCAATAACAGCACCTTATTTAAAAATGTCAACAGGTTATACACCTGGACTGATATCGCTCTGAGGTTGTTTTTGCACTTCATGTCTAATCAGAACTCAACACACACTCCCACATTTCCAGGATGATAACCGGTGTGTAAATAGGGTCGAATCTGTGTGACTTGCTCAGTGAGCATGATAACACACTGGGACAACAATAATAATATAAAAAATCCCCAAAAGGCCATAATTGAGTAGAAAACCTGTGGGATTATTTGGAACATTACATTACAGTCACCCATAAACTCTATCTGAAGTGTGGAAGTGTGGAAGTGTGGAAGTGTGGAAGTGTGGGCTAAAATTGTCAGGAACGATCTTAAGATACTCCAGAATCCTTACCTGATAGATTTGGCACTGTTATTAATGACAGGTGAGGCGTAACCAGGAAGAAATGACACAGGGAAACTCATTTCCTGTCCAGGAAGCTTAACTCTTTGCATGTGTGTGTGTGTGTGTGTGTGTGTGTGTGTGTGTTGGAATCTCACCACTCTGTCGAGATGTTGGAGTCCTTGACTTTGGTGAGCTCGTCTTGGATGGCCTGCTTGGCCCGGATCTCAGCGTCCAGTGCAGACTGCAGCTCCAGACGAGCCGACATGTCCAGCTTGGCTAAACGGCGCATCTTCCACGGCATGTCCTGGAAAAAAAAAATCGCCCATATTAATCATAATCAGGAGCAGAGATATACATTAGAAAAAAATGCAGATCCCAAGAGGTTCACTGTATCTTACAGCATGGTGTTGAAAAAGAAAGACTCACTGTGCCCCTGGCTCCGAGGGTGGTGTTCCTCAGACCCTCCAGCTCCTCAGTCATCTTAGTGGCCAGTGCTTGGAGGTAGCCTCGAGCATCCTTCTCATCACTTACCCTTAAACACACACACATACTTAATCCACAAGCGAGCAGCAAAGTAAGGGTGGCAGCATTACAGAGAATTAAAATGGCTACTGTTTCCAGAAATGCATTCATCTTTGGGTTTTGATGTGATTCTGATGTGGGATAATGTTCGTATATAGCGTCTCAATCAGCGACACGTGGAACAATGTGGTGCGATACTGAATTTGGTCGCACACAAATTCTGTGCACGTAGGCCGTGAACGCCCCCTTGTGGAACCTTTGTGTTCGTGGACTGGCTTGTGTAGAGTTTTGCACCGTTCGACTAGAGGTCATAAGTCAGAATTCCTGACCACCATCCAGGAGAAAAACTAAGCAAACGTCCCCACAACTCGGAAATCCTTCTCTGGAACTCGGAATGGGTTCCTCTGAGTTCAGCAAGTGACATCAAATCAACATGGCTGCTCTCGGCACCAGCATTAAACAGAGCAGCACTTCTTACCATTAAATGATTTATACTGTATATACAAGTACTTGCTTTAGATCAATCTCAGACACATTCACTTGTTCAGTCTACAACACTGACTACAGTTCACTGTTCTGAAGAGGAAAATATACATCACTCACCACAGTTAGCTGGGTAGCTTGTTGCTAACAAAATACAAACATGGAGGCATCCATGTTTTTGTCCCACTTTGTACCACAAACTCACTGCGGTCAAAAATGTCATCATTTCGAGCTTCGACTTCCCACTTCTGAGGTAAGCTGAATGCAGCGTGTGTAACAGGCCCCTAATTAGTTGACCAAATCTGTTTTCCATCTTGGCTTTGGTTTAAACAATCAAACTTGCACAAACTGCTTTCTGTGCTCTCAGTACTGAAAACAAACCCTATTGTTTGCAAAGGCAATGAGCTAATTTTCCAACTTTGTTGCTTCTGCAGTTAGCTTGTTAGTTAGCTTGTTAGCTTNAGAGTGTATACTGTTTGGTCAGTTTTGCTCATTTGGACTTTCGCTCACAGATGGCTGTAGAAGGTGAGATGTCCTGATGATAGAACAAATGCTCTTCTGTTTCACCACTCGTGAGCCCTATATAGCGCTTTTAACAACAGACATTGTCACAAAGCAGCTTGGCAGAAATCTGGATGTAAATTTGTAAATCCCTAAACACCAAATCAGGGGTGACAGTGGCGAGGAAAAATTCCCTGAAACGACATGAGAAAGGAAGCAGACTCAAAAGGGAATCCGTCCTCTCTTTCACAATTCCGCAAACACTCGTTCATCTAAACACCAGGGAAAGGTGGTAGAGTCCAATCCAAAGGATCGGTGTGTATATCCAGCAGCATATGAGCATGCATGCTGGAGAGCTCACTGGATAGAA
>CM074963.1:1446548-1461735 GCA_037577455.1 Pangasius macronema
ATTGTTTGCAAAGGCAATGAGCTAATTTTCCAACTTTGTTGCTTCTGCAGTTAGCTTGTTAGTTAGCTTGTTAGCTTGTTAGCTTCTTAGCACTGTGAGAGGGGAGAGAGTGTATACTGTTTGGTCAGTTTTGCTCATTTGGACTTTCGCTCACAGATGGCTGTAGAAGGTGAGATGTCCTGACGATAGAACAAATGCTTTTCTGTTGCACCACTCGTGAGCCCTATACAGCGCTTTTACTTCTTTTATTTCACAATTCCGCAAACACTCGTTCATCTAAACACCAGGGAAAGATGCTAGAGTCCAATCCAAAGGATCGGTGTGTATATCCAGCAGCATATGAGCATGCATGCTGGAGAGCTCACTGGATAGAAAGCTACTGTGTGTGCATGTGTGTGTGTGTGTAATACACAGCAGCTGCACATAGATGCATCCACTCACCACTGGATGATCTCCGTGATCTGAGCCTCCCAGTGTGCAACACTCTCCTTCTTATCAGCCAGCTCTCTCATCTCCTCATCCAGCTGCTTGTGGCTACTGTTCAGTGCCTCATACATGGACTTCAGCTGAAAGAAGAGAGGAAGAGTTGGTTAGGAGAGAATATCTTGGGATTAGGAAAGAAAAAAAAAACATTAGAACATCAGACTGATGGAGAGAGATAGGGAGTAGATGGGGGGGTGAAAAGAAGAACAGAAAGGATCAGTGAACATGAGGGTTAAGAATATAAACAGAAAAATCCAAACACAGACAGTACAGAAGGAAAGTGGAAAGCAAAAAAACTAGCAGGAGAAGTAGGAGTGAGGGAATAAGCAAAGAGAGAACAATGAATAACACAACATCAGCAATGTTAAAGCAACAGCAACATTATTCCAGATCATACCATAATTCATAATTCATCTTGCTTCATCTTATGGTTGTGCACTGGTGATTTCTTATCTTTCAGCAGACACCGAACATAAAAAATATTAAATCGTAAAATGTCCCTCTGGTCAAAGTGTAGCGCGCACGAATTTAATCAAGTGTAATCACACATACGATCAATTCTTTCCCAATGTCATCAGTGTTTTCTTTAACCACTCAATCTGGCAGCACGGTCTGCATCTGTGCCACGGGTTTCCAGACATTTCTACGAAATACACGATGTTTGCTACATGCTCTGCTACGCAAACAATGAAAACAGACGTTTATATCTGACATGTCCAAATCCCCAGCAGTTATTTTACTTGGGAGCTACTGCCTCACGGTGATATGCTTCCTCCATCCAAGACAAACAGTCAGAGATCCAGAAGACAATTTCATTTGCATAAGCATTTGGGGTTATAAAAGCTTCAAAAGAATGTACAATAACATGAGACAGGCTTGTAGACAAAATAGCAAGAGAAGAGGAAAGGACAAAAGCAGAGCCACTGCGCAGCATGGACTCTATATCTGTCTCAAAGTTCTCTATCTTCAACTCAGCTAACACTCAGAGTAATAGCAGGCCTTCTGCTGCTTCAGGAGATCAGGTAAATGACTGAAATGACTTATCAGGATCTTGCTGTTAACGAGGAATTTAACAGGTTTGAATAAGACTGGAGTAACATGCCCTCGCTTTTGCTGGTAACGATGTTAGCAAGCTAACCAACTAATGTTGGCATGAAAGCTAAAAGACAGGCTCTTGTTAAAGGAGAGAAATGTAGCTGTTTTACCTAGTACAAGACCAATGATTGTATATATACACAGTATATACATTTACTAGCATTGGGCCTCATTTAAAGCTGGATATGAAACACGAGATTTACGTGTAAATCATTCATAGGCGCATTTACACAAGAAATTTGGTATTCATGAAAATCCTGTAAATTTGGAGAAACGTTCATATCCTACTCGTGCTCCTGCGTGTGTGTAAATTTCCTCATAAGAAGGCTAATTCATATAAACCTCGACTTGATCACTGACTTGATATTTATCATAAGGAAGATGTAAGTTTGTCTTATTTCCCCATTCACTAACATGGGAATGGGCGGGGTTAAATACTGCATTGTAGCCAACCACTAGAGGGCCTCAGAGACATTTTAGTATCACGTGTTACTGCATCCACCCTCACATACACGCACGTGTGCTTTTATTCTCGTAACACTTTTGTAACACTCGAGGGACCTTGATAATAGTTTCTAAAACATCTAAACTTTTCAAAATGCAGATGCAGGAAATTGTAAGCTAGCTCACCTGCTCCAGCTCACCAGCTAGCTTCTTATTGTCCTCCACCAGAAGTCCCCTTTCCCGCTCATACTTCTGTTTGCACTCCGTCTCAAACTCCTCACGCTCACTTTGGCTAATAAACACACAACACACACACACACACACACACACACACACAAGTCTGCATTACAATCATCATCAACACAGTCACTGCTTCTCTCATACGTCAATGGTTTCTACTCGTTATAATCACTGTTTCAAGTAATCATTGTAAGTTTTTAGTAAAAACAAAACAAAACATATTTTATACTTTCTATAGAAAGGAAACCACAGAAATGCCAAGTAAGGCAATGAGGATCTTGTATTAAAGCACTAGAGTTACAGGATAGGATTGAGCCCATAGCTATTTATCCAGTGCACACAGAGGGTGGTAAAACAAGTTCTCCTTCACCTCTCCTAACAGCCAGAGGTGGTGTATAACACCTGAGTAAGGCCTCGTGTGCGTGCGCATGCATGCCAAGATATTATTATACAGCCTTATTTTAAAACACTAATGCACACTATAGCATCCGCTGGATGGAATAAAAATGTATTTATTATTTTTAATCCCTTGCATAGTCTACCACTCCACACGTATCACTTATAGGGTTGTTGTTGTTGAGATTTCATTTCATTTTGATTCTATTTGAACCCTTGTTCCCAAAGTGGAGCTTTTGAAACAGCTGGAAGAGCACACTCTGTGCCACATCTCATAATTAAATCAGCTCTCAGTGAATGCTGAAGTCAGTGCCTTGCCAAGAAGCTTGTTCCCTCTTGCGTGCTACACAACAGCAGACCGCACAACATTTTTAACATCCCTGGAAACATCCCTCTTGTGATAGGGGCTCATAAAGATGCTCACTGTGACGTCACTGTGACATTAGCCGCGTTTCCTGGTTGCAAAAACCTAGCAGGAGACTATTGTTTTTTTTTTTTGACAGCAAGCCAGAATTAGTTTTCGAAAGTGTCGTGCTGTGCTGTTGGGTGACAGAATCAGAGAAGTGCTCATAAACACATTCGCTATTACCGCATACTACCGCATACTACCGAATCCGACACCTTTCCAAGCTAACTATCATATCAGTGACCTAACTACGAATGTAACAGGCTTAGCTTGCTCGTTAGCTACAAAGCCTAGTTTACATTGTTCTAACAAACCTACATCGCTCATCTAAGATCTCCATCAGGAAACTAGCTATTAACTGTACGTAGCTAGGTCATGTTCTTAATAGACATGTTCAGCTAGCTAATTTTGTTCAGCTTCTAAATAAATTTATGACATTTGCTGTTTGGGCAGCACCTCGACTTCCAGTGCCTCAGTGTCGTAATCATCAAGTATGTTACGCTCATGAGAGTTTCTGTGAGATACGTCTATACACGTCCTGTCATTGTAGGCTAGACCACTGCTTAGCATTTAGCCACTGACCAGACACCAAGAAATGAAAATCATATGTTACACCTGTTTAGCCGAATAGCACACCCTGGGTTTTAGTGCTAATGCAGGTGTCAGGTTGCTAGGTTACTCAGGTCTTTTCACAACCAGGAAGTGCATGTGTCTCTTTTTGAGAGAGTTTAGTTTAGAGTAAATTAGAGTTTTGTGTTGGTGGCCAAATGACTCTGTAATTATCTTTTGGTTGAATCCAGGTTTCCTGCCCAAGATCATATCACCTGTCTGTGTCAATCAGTGGAGAGGGGAGACTGCAGGGTTAGGGTTAGAGTTAGGGTTAGGATTAGTTACGGTTCCTTTCTGTCCCTTGAAGGCTTATTTGCACCAGATGGTATGACAGTGGTGTTCATTGCAAATACTGCATCATATGTCTCTAGCTCTATCTGATGTCTCTGTCTGACCCTACACTACACATCTATCCAATGTACCTCATCACTGGACCACTAAAAAAGAGAAAGTTCAAATGAAGATGACTCTCAAACTGCAGAGGAACACCGAGAATAACAGGCAAAGAAGAACAGAATCCAGTCTATCCGCTCGCAAACGTACTTTTCTCGCCGCGTCTTCTCCAGCTTGTCTTTGAGCATGAGGATCTCCTTTTGCAGAGTGAGGTGCTGGGCTTCAGCATCATTCAACTCTTTCCTGTGGCTCTTGAGCTCAGCGCTGTGCTGCGTCTCCCTGCGACACAGCTCCTCCTCATGCTGCACGCTGGTCTTTTCCAGCTCAGCTCGCAGCCACGCCACCTCCTGCTGCTGCTGCTCCGCACTCGCTCCTGGGTGCAGCGGTCCAGCCTGCTTCAACCCATACAGGAGCTGTGTTATTCTTTACAAATGTCAAAAGACTTGCAGATTTCATGGGACTGGTTTCTGTAATAGTGAACTATGCAGAAACAAACATACTCAAATCACGTACGTTGCTTAAGAACTGAGCATTGAGTTGTNTGTATCTATTAACTGTAAATAATCCTGGTCAAGCTAATACAGACCTGTTGTTAAAGATGCCAATTGCATTGCTTAAGTGTTTCTAGGCCCGTAATAATCACATAATATTAAAGATAGCATGTGATAGCATCTGTGCACCTTCAAAGTCATTCAAAAGGCACACTTCAGCAGAGATGGGCTCAGTAGGGGGGGAAGGAGGGATTTTTCATTGCTTTAAATGTCATTTGTTTTATAGGCACTCTGCTCTTTTATTTCAATCATTTTAGAAATTAATATTAGAAACATTGAAGATTTTTGGATGCTAATATCTTTTAAATGCTAGTGGGAGTCCCATTCAAGCAAATTCAACATTTATATTAATAGAGTGTGTGCAAATTTCATCTTTTTCGCAATCCTGACACATTGCACTAGTGTAGTTCAGCAAAAAATGGACACATTTCCCTGTCCATCTACCTCTGCTAAACAAACTAGCGTTGTGTCTCAACTCGCACGCTTATTATAGACCGTTATTGAGTACTAACACTGACCGGTTTTCCTAATACAGTTAGTGTTTGAATTTTAAAAACCTCCCATGTCGCCTTCCAACTTACTGAAAAGTCTATTTTGCATATTCGGAATTTCCTAGATTATTTCGAATGTAAGAGTTTGTCAGAGTTTTCAGTTTGAGACGCAGCTGATGTGCTGCCTAGTGAATGTCACTTTTAAATGTACATAAGAGTGTGTACTGAGTGTGTAAACAATGCATGTGTCAAGTATAAACCAGGCTCCTCTGCTTCACCTCGGGCCGTATCACATCACTCCAGCAGGGATTATTTTCCTATAACAACACAACCCTTTCCACTGGATTTGTAAGGCAGTGCAAGGAATATTCCTTTGGTTTGTAGTCGCTTACGTTACACATCCTGTCCATAATAAAATGTTCAAATGTTACAGTAGTCCTATATTATAAATCTGAAATGAAATGTAGGGTGGTCAAAATTCCTAATGTCCATTTAGGGCTGTTTGCCCAAGAAAGTTTAGGAACTCCTGCCTTAAAGGTAATCGTACCTTGATCCCCTCCAGTTCCTCCTCGAGCTGTCTGCAGAACTGTTCGTTTCTCTCTCGCAGTTTCTTCTCTTTCTGCACCTCAGCTGCCTGCTCCTCAGCCTGCACCTCCAACTGATCAAAACCAAAGCACTTAACGTTAGTTACAGACTTTCCATTGCTTATTCACGCAACAGCTCACAGCTGGAGTACGTTGGCAAGGACTTCTTCACTTGTTCGCTTTACCAGCCACTTTTTACGACATTCATTTGTGAAGAAAGCAGAGCTGTGATGAAGAACAATTTAAAAAAGATGTTAAGCTTTATAGTATGCCTCCAACATCTCCACTTCTTTTACAGAGGGTGAAGGAGAATGAAAAATAAAGCTGGAGTAACAGACAGGGTTTTTATACCACATTCATGCAGACAATACAACAACAACGAACAGATTATCCCAAAGGGCTTTCGCGTATTCTGGTTCAGTCAATGTGATGCTGGCTCTTGAAGTCCTTGTTATTCATTCATTCAATCATTACTCTTCAGTAACTGCTCTATCCTGGTTAGGGTCATCATGAATCCGCAGTCTATCCCGGGAACACCGGACCTGAGGCAGGAATACACCCTGGATGGAACACCAGTCTGTCACAAGGCACCATGCACACACATTCACACACCTAGGGGCAATTTAGCCACCTGTGATTGTGTCCAGCCCATGCACCAAAAAACAAGAAACCTGTAGGAAACCATGGCCTTGTTAGTAAAGGTGAATAATCCTGCTTAAGCACTGCACAAGCAAAACATTTTATTGTAAAATCTGGCAAGCCAGTAGAATAGGTTACTTCCTCTAGCCACCCATCCATCCATTTTCTGTACTGCTTATCCTGCTGAGGGTTGTGGGGAGCCTGGAGCCTATCCCAGGGGACTCGGGGCACGAGGCAAGGGGACAAAATGGACGGGGTGCCAAACCATCGCAGGGCACAATCACACACACACACTCTACGGACAATTTGGAAATGCCAATCAGCCTTCAACATGTCTTTGGAGTGGGGAGGAAACCGGAGTATCTGGGGTAAACCCTTGAAGCACACTGGGGCAGTGGTAGCTCAGTGGTTAAGCTGTTGGACTGCTGATTGGAAGGTCATGAGTTCAAATCCCAGCACTGCCAAGCTGCTACTGCTGGGCCCGTGACAAGGTCCTTAACCCTCAACTGCTCAGTTGTATAAATGAGATAAATGTAAGTCGCTCTGGATAAGTCTTCCAAATGCCATAAATGTAAGGAGATGGACTACCTCCATATTAAGCCACATTTCTTTTTAAGCTCTAGGAACAGCAGCTATGGCTACCAGATGTTACCAGGCAAATCAAAACAGGATATTTTAGGATGGCTGATTAAAACTTGAAGTAGAAGAGATCCGCTCCTACCTCTTTGCGTGCTCTCTCAGCCTTACGTATCTCCAGCCGCAGCGTTTCCACCTTCTGTGAAAGCCCCTCCACCTCTTCCTCCTTGTCTCGAAGTTGGCGAGCGAACCGCTGCTTGTGTGAGCGCAGCTCAGTGAGGCGCTCGTTCAGCTCGGAGAACTCTTGCATGGCCATCTTCCTTTGACTGTGTGCCTCCTTCAGGTCCTTTCCCTGGGCCTTGAGCTTCTCCTTGGTGTCTAGCAGCTCCTATACAGAACAGTTCAAACATGTCGACTGTGTCTGAACATTGCTGTTTGCTCCAAAGATGCTCCAAAACTGTCACAATACAGTGTTATAAAAAGTATGACCTCTATGAACCTTCAGTACATACATAAACTATTACAGAACTGAGACAGAAACCAAATCTTTCCTACCCTTGTGTGGATCTGTTACCTGCTATCCGCTTCGATATCTTTACTGTTCTCTTTAGGCTCTTCATTTCCAAAGTGTGTTTGTGCTAACTGAATACTGTATACGCTATCACCTGACACAAGTATACAGAGTATCTACGCCTATACAAATAACAGTACCTATGCCTAAGGGTACTAAGGGACTGATTACAATAATGGTATATGGCAACATTAAACAAGGATGCACTACCTTGAAAAAAAAAAACATTATGCTAAAGTACTGTTTAGTATTCATGAACAAGCAGCAACTTTTTCCAGTAAGAAATTAATTTGCACCTTGTGCAGGCTGTCTTTCTCCAGTGTGACACCTTGGAGCTGCCTTTCCAGGGTCTTCATTATCTTAGAGGAGTCTTCTAAATCCTTCCGTGCCACGCCGGCCTCCTCAGACTGCTGCTGCTCCAGACCTGAATCTGAGACACACCAGAAGGATCGCACTGTTTAGAAAAGTCACACATCATCACTGCAGAACCAGACCAGGAGTGTCACTTGGATCAAATATGTTGTTACCTGCTATCTGCTTCTTCAAGATGTCTATCTCACTCTTCAGGCTTCTTATCTCCACCTCTTTGTTGGCACCAGGTGGCACATTGGAGTTGGTGTGCTGCAGGGCCTGTACCGTCTGGGTGGACTCTGTGACAGTGAAGATGAATATCACTAAGCATCGCATCGCACATAATTAAACAAACCAAAAGTTTTTTAAGAACATGAAGATTAAGCTAAATAAATGTTTACAGAATTATATAAATATAAAACCCAGTAAACATTTTGTATATCGCACCCAGCTTGTCTTTTCTCTTGCCAAATATGCAGAACATATAGCATTTCTGCAGCTCTACAGCTCTGTTCTTTGGCTCAGTTTGGTCAGGGCAGTTTAACAGCTTGTATCGGCTCACAACTCAACATGTATGGCACGTGTATTGCATGTGGTTTGGTCAATTCAGGGTTGAATCGCTTTCTCACTGCAATTGAACCACGCTACAGTTCGCTTGGAACCAAACCGAGATCACCTCGCTCACATGGTCATGGAACAGCTATTTTGGTCCACACGTGAGTGAGATTGCTGTGTTTTCACCTGTCCAAAGGAACCACATCGAGATGGAAACTACCATCAGGAAAGCGATTCCGATCCCTGATAACAAAAATTGCATGCCATCAAAACAACTTCTTTCCACTGGCAATTTCTGTTATTAACCAGGCTAGGCAGCATTCAGTAATCACTACAATGCTGACCTGCCAGTAACAACCAAACCTCACTAAAAGCTTTTATGTACTATATATTGTTGTTATTATTTTTTCATTTTATATATCACAATTGTTCCACTCCACACACTTAATGCACCCTGAACTGCATCCAGCTGCTATTTCTACCTCCACTGTAATGCAAATTACAACTGCGCCTACCATTTCCGCTTATGGTGTAATATTTGTATATAGGGTGCAATATTTACATACTTCTATATTAAGTGTAATATGTTTTTCAGGATGGTAATTGTGTTGTGTTGTCCGAGATGTGTTTGTGTTGAATGTATCGTGACTAAACACCAAGAAAAAGGTTGACAGGACAGTGTAAGAAAAGTGCCAAGCAACTGGTCCCAGTATTACACAGTCTCTGTTGTAATAGGTATCCTTGTGCTGTGGAGAGTAAGATTCAGTGTAGTTTTTGTGTAGTCATAAGTATGGTTAGTTATATTAGATTATATATCATGATATTTAAAAATATTTCCGCATCTGCAGCTGAGGACAGAAGATTACATACACCTAGGCTAAAGCTATTCAATCTCAGTTTCTGACAACTCCACACATTCCATGTTACCATACATTTCTTTTGGCAAGTCTACTTTGTTCACATCAGAGGTAATTTCAAACAGAGACAGATTTAATTCACTATATGAGAATTCCAGTGGGTCAGAACTTTACAAACACCAAGTTGACTCTCTCTTCCGACAGTCTGGAAGCTTCTGAACAATTGTATGCAAATTGTACACTGTGTCGTTCAGGAAGGAAACACAAATTAACTCCCAGGGATAAACAAACCTTAGTCTGAAAGGTTCAGCTGAACCAAGACAACAGCAAAGGTACTAGTGAATGAATTGGAGGCATCAGGTACCAAAGTATGAACGTCCAGCATTAAGAGAGTCCTACATTACTATGGCTTGAAAAGCTGACACGTAAGAAGAAGAAGAAGAAGAAGAAGAAGAGGAAGAAGAAGAAGATGCCCCTACTCTTAGACCAGCATACAAAAGCCAGACCAAAGTTTGAAGGTGATCCAAAGAAACAAATGGATGAAACAAAATTTTAACTGTTTGGCCATATTGATCAGTATGGAGGGAAAAGAGTGAGGCTTTAAATCCAAAGAATGCCATCCCAACTGTGATGCCCGGGGGTGGCAGCATCATTTTGTGTTTTGCTGGAAAAGGGACTGGTGTACTTCAGAAAATCGACAGGCATCATGAGGAAGGAGGATTATCGAGAAATACTGAAGTAACACTTCCAGACATCAGCCAGAAAAAGTTAAAAACCTGGTCACAACTGGTTCTTCCACTAAGACAATGATCCTAAGCACACCTCCAGAGTTGTAACAAAATGGCTTAAAGACTAAAAAGTGAAAGTATGGGAGTGGCTTTTAAAAAGCCCTGACCTAAATCCCACAGAAAATTGTGGACTGAAGTGAAAAAGCATGTCTGAGCAAGGAGGCCCACAAACCTGAGTTACACCAGTTCAGTCAGAAGGAATGAGCAAAAATCCCAGGAAAAAGGAGTGTGAGAAGCTTGTGGAAGGCTACTTCAAGAGTTTGATTCAAGTTAAGCAAGTAAAAGACAATGCCCCCAAATATTAACAAAGTGTACTAACAAAACCTGAAATCTATTAGCTATTATTTAAAAAACTCTACTGGAAATAAAGTAGCTGCCCTAATTGACTTAACACAGGACATGTATGCAACTTCAAATGTGTGGAGCTGTGAAAACTTTGAGCGTGAATGTCTTTAGCATAGGGGTATGGAAACACTCTGGTTACAAATGTACACTCAAAGTCCTGAAAAGTTTCTCTGGATAGTTATCAGCTCTTTTTATCCAAAACCTTTTTTTTTTGAAAAGAAAACATTAGAACCTTTCAGGTTCCCCCAAAATGGAAGAACCATTTAAAGTGCCAGATGTTGCTTTTTTCTAGGAGTGTATATCTGCGTTCCTGCCCACCCTGGAGCTTGCGGCTAAGCTCAGTTTTCTCCTGCTCCAGTCGGCGGATCCTTCTTTCATAGGCCTCAGAGGCCAAGCTGTCCTCCAAAGTTCTCTGTAGACAGGAATCCACCCTTGAAGAGCCTCCAGAGTCTTTCAAACAGCCCCGGTCTGACAGAGAGCTACACACACACACACACACAGAGAGAAAGTGGCATCAGCAGAAGGACTGCTTCTGAACCAGTACGCGACACTAATCCCAGCAAAGAGAACACCACAAGCCACACATATCTAATATCAAAAGACTGTCAATTTTAGATAAATATGGATGCTGCAAGTCTGCTTGCTTTACCATTATCATTTGAATAGTGAGGGAAAACTTGCACCCAAAAGCCACATCATTCCAAACCCAAGGCTATAGAGTTACACATAACTCAACATGAAGCTTGAATGTATTAGTTGTATAGCTGAGCAGTGGACTGTGCCACGCTGACAAATTCCTCTTTTATGATAACATGCTTCAGATCATGGCAGATTTCCCTGAAGTGTTCTGAAACCAAAAAAATCCCACTCACTGAACACTTACCATTTGCTAGTGTAGGTGAAGCCAAGAAACGGGAGATGGAGTCCAGAGAAGGCCGCGTGGGAGGGTGGCGGCATCGTTTCCTGTGATAACAAGGCACTGATAAATCAAAAATTTTGAAATGTATACACCATAAAAGTTTCCTAAAATGCATTGCATCAATATGACTTAATGGCTCGTAAAGTGGCTTGCATTTAAGCATTGAACTCCCTTGAACTGTTGTACTGAAATTGGGATTATACAGTATGTCAAATTTTGACTGCATTAATGTTCACCCCGTCACTGTGAAACCCCAAAATTAGTTCTGCTGCAACCAGAACTAGTTGAATAGAGTCCAATTTGGTGCAATTAAACTGTCACATCATTTCAATATACAGTAAAAACCTAAATACTTGGTACATAACATGCCAGAAAATACAGAACAAAATTCTGGAAAAACATCAATCAAGTTTTTTTTTTTTAATAATAAATATTCAACATCCTACAAAAGGGCTTTGAATACACTATTAGAAAATGTGAAGTTTACGGCACAACAGGAGGAGGTCTTCCAACCAAATTCAGTGACTGGAGAAGGAGGGTACAAGTCAGAGAAGAAACCAGAAACTCTGAGGGAGCTGGAGAGATTCATTGATCAGATGAGGGAATCTGTTCACAATATTGGGCATTGCACAAACCTAGAGAAGACAGCCATTACTGAAAAAAAATCCAGATCAAATCCCATTTGGACTCAATAAACATGGAAAAAGGATCTTTGGTCTGATGTGACCAAAACTGAACTTTTATGGCACAAGGTGCTACGTTTGGCAGACATCACCTGAGAACCCCATCCTCCATAATTCAGAGTAAAAGTAAACGTGGTCACCAAGAAAAGTACCTAAGTAAAACTACTTGAGTCATTATTTTACAAAGGACTACAACTAACACAAAAAATGTTATTTTGCTAAATAACTGAGTGCGACACGTCACCGCAACAGTCGCTCCTGAGGGTTGCAGAAACATAGCAGGATGCTAATGATTTTAAAGAGCAAGCCAGAATTAGTTTTCTAAAATGTTGCATTGAGCTGTCGGGTGTCAGAATCAGGAAGTGTTCATAAACACATTCGTTTTTATAGCATGCTACTGAGACAGACAATCAGAAGAACCTTGGATGGACGTGTGGACACACCTAGTAGCAGAGGCATATAAAAACTAAAGTAAATGTCTTATGATTTAATTATAATGAACAAAGTACTGCTACAGTGAACCATGTCTCATCGACTGTAATGAGAGTACAGTTATGCAACCAGTAAAAATCTACTTTTTTTTTTTTAATTCACATTTTGTGTGACAATAAAATATTTTTCACCTTCAAATGTTAAGACAGAACATGTAAATCATATAGTAAAGGTCCATTTTAATTCCAGGTAGTAGCAATACACACTGTGAAAAAATTCAAGGGGGTGAATACTTATGCAAGGCATTAAAATGTAAATGTAAAGCAAACTCAGTACTGAAAGTCAAATGCCTCGTACAGGGTTGAATATGTACAGGAGACTGTGAGGAATGAATTCCTGCATTGCTGTCTCAAAACGTAAAGTTTGGAAAGTCAGACCAGCTAAAGTGACTGACAGGGTAACTAGGCTTTTATAATTGTCATGTTTTTGGGTAAAAGTCTAGGGTTAGGCTTAACTGATTACATTTCCACAACATACTGAATTCTTTAGGCAGTCGTCCTCCACGTCAAAGTTGGAGGTGTCGGTGGGGCTGCTGACTTCAGGGATGTACGGGGCCTCGCAAGAGCGGATGTCGTCCCAGTTGATGCCCGAGAAGAAGGGGTGGCTCTTAAAGTCCTCGATGCCGTTCTGGCCCAGCCGGTGCTCACGAGAGCAGATCAGCCTACGCATTAGGTCTTTGGCCTCCTCAGATACGTCAGACATCTGCGTGGGGAACTGGAACCGCTCCTATGGAGAAACAAATAGGACAAGATGAAGTGAGGGATAAGAGCAGAGGAAATATATAAACATATGTCAAATCAGGTTAGTGTAAAGCAGATGAAGGGTATTTCTACTGAACTAGTGCTTCTACTGGTCTTTAAAGTATAAATGTAACACGCAATGCTGAATTTAGCCTTGGTACCTTGGTGAAGGAAAGACAAAAGTTTTCACGCATGGTGTGCCCACCTTATGGTTCATGATTTTGCCGTATGTCTCCACTAGCGACTCAGCGTAGAAGGGCGTCTCCCCGTAGAGCATCTCATACATACATACTCCCAGAGACCACCAGTCACACTCGGGCCCATATTTTCCTTTCCCGTCTTCCATGGCCTGCAGGATCTCGGGAGAGATGTAGTCTGGTGTTCCCACTGCGATCGAGGATTGCACCTGAGTGAACCACAGCTCAGAGTTACTCCGAGAAACCATCACTGAGCCTCAAGCTCAATAACAGGGCTCAATAACGCATCACCCAGGTTTCAGTACGGATGGACTTACTGTTCCGTCCTCCATGAGTTTGAGACAGGAGCCAAAGTCGGCCAAGCGAATGTGGCCGTTCATGTCCAGCAAGATGTTGTCAGGCTTGATGTCTCTGTTGGTGTATAGACACATGGAAAAAACCCCAACACAAACCACATTATTAATAAAAGCAACATGTTTTATTTTATTTGCATAGCCGCTTTCTGAAACTCAAGTTTAAATACTGTACATGATGCGACAAAACTACAGAGCGAATAGAACATACAGCAGATGTTATAAGGTGGAGTGGATGGTATAAAGAGGACAGTTTCAGGGTAGGTTCATGGTACAGATGTGGGAGGTTCAGGACAGAAAAAAGTCACAGAAGCCAGCATTCTTTTTTCACTTCCATGCAGATGGGAGCTGACTATAAGCCTGTGTTGCAAAGAAAGGCCATGGGTGCTTGTGTGGTGCTGCATGACGCATTCATTCATTCATTCATTCATTCATTCATCTTCTGATTCCTTTCTCCTAGCCAGGGTTCCTGTGATTTAAATCACACATTTGTTCATATTTTGAAATAAAGAAGGATGTTCACCCGGTGCAAACAAAACTGTGGAGCGTGAAGGGTTGATCAGAATTCCTTCATGAGCTGGAGTGGGATTAATCCAGAGGTCCTAAAAACTGCACTCTCTAGCCCTGGAAGATGGAGAGAATCCGTCTGGAAAGCTAAGAATGTTGTTTATGGTCTGCAACCCAACCATACTGACGTCATATTCAGTTTGTTTTCGGTAAAAACCATGTGCTAATAAAGCTCCTTCCCCTGCTCTAGGCTCCCAGTTTATACTCCTGAAGCAGTGCCTGCTGAACTTCAGCAGATCTACAGCCTGGATTTTATGTACCGAATATGATGCAATCTTGTACAATAAAATATAAGCCAATGCTTATATTGTGGGGTTGCCATGTGCTGCTTGCCATGGGGGCTGTTCAAGAACTTCAAGAAGTTTATTGCGTTTTAGCTGGGACTCAGTGAAAGAGAAATCACAGATCTATTTGGTAAATAATAAAGGCGTGTTAAAGCTTTATACCTTCAGTATGAATACCATAAATTTAATTTCATGGAAGGAAGGGATTTAGGAATCAACCAGTAAGACCTTCATTCATTCTGTATGTCATTTGTGAGAGTAATAAGTCGTAAGAGCTGCATAGTGTCATGCAGCAGGGTGGTAAAGCAGAGGGAGAACAATGAAATGAATGGGGCCACAGAGCTGGAGGTTGTGCAAGTTTATAGCATAAGTATATATATATATAAGTTTATAGACCATCAGATCCATATGTGGCTCTTCCTCAAACTGTTGCAACAAGGCGGCAAGTACAAAATTGTATAGAATGTCTCTGTGTGCTGTAGCATTACACTTTCCCTTCAGTGGAACTAAGAGGCCCAAACCTGTTCCAGCATGACGATGCCCCTGTGCACAAAGCGAGCTCCATGAAGACATGGTGT
>CM074963.1:1463561-1481127 GCA_037577455.1 Pangasius macronema
AAGATAGGGATAGGTGGAGAGTGATGATTCGCTGTGGTGACCCCTGAAGGGAAAAGCCGAAAGAAGAAGAAGAAGATATATAATATAAGAGGAAGAAAACACTTCAGGACATGTTGTTATAGAGAAATAATCACCTTCGGGGTGAACAGTAACTCATGTTCATGTCGGGCCGCAGCACATCACCCCGTTGTTGCATTACAGCATTACAAAGCATTTTTGACGCTGCAGAACGGCCACAAGTACTGTAGGCTGGTCTGCATTCATCATAACTGTTTGCCATATTTTCCCCACCAACAAAATGTGTGCTGCCTGAAATCTAAGCCCAAGATTCACATCTGGAAACATTTAGTCTCATTTAATTACAACTTAACTGTGACTGTGTAGCCATTTTAAAAACAGCGTTCTGGCATGTCCGATTATACTATAAAATATTTTGTCCCTGATACACACACACACACGCACACACATATATGTGTGTGTGTGTGTGTGTGTGTGTGTGTGTGTGTGTGTGTGTGTGTGTGTGTGTGTGTGTGTGTGGTTGATTGTGTCACATTTGCTGATATGTTATGAAGGAGTCAACAATTTTATGACAAAATAAAATTTTTTTACTTTGAAAGTCACACTAAGGGAGAGGTCTTAGTCTGGTTTTTAATTTGCATGCTCATTTCCTCCAGCTGTTTCTGTTTTTGCTCCGATGACAGCTTACTGAGAGACCGACTTTTTTTGTGTGTGAATTATAGTGTGCACCTTTAAACAGACACCTTTTTTTTCAGCTCTCCAGATAGATTAAGAGTTCAAAAGGGGAAAAGGCACCATGTTACACCTCATTCATTTCCTCATTATCATTAAAGAGATCAATAGACTGTGTAGTTTATATTGAAATACATGACTTATGACATAAATGAAGCATTTCATGTGGACACGTATAGGTATACACACACACACACACACACACACACACACACACACACACACACACACACACACACACTTCTGTGCTTTTAATAGTGTCATAATAGCACATTGTTAATCAGCATTCTTAAGAGCTAGCAAAAAATGTAGCCATTAAGAGCATTTACACTTGCACGTGTTAGACACGTGCGTGCGTACGTGCGTCCCGAATTTCCACCATGATGAAAGAAATGCGTCAGCATTTGATGGAAGATTATTTTTTCTACAGCTGTTGATTGTTAACTTTGCTGAGCAAGACAATAGGCAATGGAGTGTTTAGCAAAAGTGTGGCCCATATGTGTGTGTGTGTGTGTGTGTGTGTGTGTGTTGAATTGAGGTGAGAAGATTGCCGCCTCTTGCTGTTAAGCACTACAGTGCGTAAGTATGTAGACGCGGATCCAGCTGTGAAGAACGTGATGGTTGTAAGCCATCTTTCATTAAGCCTGATCTTCATATGCAATATGATTATAATATAACTGGCATCACATCATTACATTGTGCACAGCGCTGGCCAAATTACTGAGAAATAATAGTCCTTTAGATAATGTCTTGATATCTTACTCAATTAAAAGTGGAAAAAATGCCAAAAAAATGTACTCAAGCATTTACAAAAGTGCTACTTTCAAAAGTACTCAAGCATTAAAAGGTAAAAAGTTAAACGTTTTAACTGATGAAACTAACTTAGGCATGTTTTCATTTGAAAAGTAGCTTTTGTTACTTATCTAAAACTGTTAGATGATGTTTTCTGCTTGAATAACAATGCCATTTTGACTGAAAACATCATTCAGTCTCTGTATGTGACATTTACCATTAGCTAGACTTGCTGCTCAGCCGGTTATGTTAGAGACTGGAATCGATGCTAACAGGCTAACTTAGTCAATTATAGCCAGGTAATGTTAGCAACAATCGTTTTGAAGAGACAGAGTTGTGAAAACGTTTAATCTACCCTAAGTACGCAAGGTACTTCCGTTCTCTGTTTTCATTTTATTCGAGTCTCATCAGCATACGGAACCATGTTGCTGAGGTAGGGCCAGGGGCGTGCATGCTCAAGTTCAACACTGCAGTCTGCGGATTATCCATATTCACATGCGCATGGTTAGCTAACTACATTGTGTAGCAAGAGAAGGTCACTGCAGATGATGAACTGACACTCTACAGTGATAAACTGAAATGATTAGATGCTAAACTGAGCCCATTCGATTGATATATAGTGTTCAGTCATTGGCTGGATGAGAGAAGAACAGACCTTTGAGATTTGTAGTGAGTGCTTCCAAGGTCTAAATAAAAATGTAAGACACTGATACGGTGTAGTTTATGCTGTGAACATGTGTGATGCTGACTGACTCAACACAGGTCCTGGTCCACATGAGCAACTTGAAGTCTTGAAGTGCATCATTGCTCCTCTGATGTTTAACAAGAAGGACTCGGATATCAGGACTTGGATGTCAGTACTGGATCAGTATCGGCTAATATTAACACCGAAAAAACGTAGGATTGGTGCGTCCCTAAACCCACTCCAGAAGATTCCATTCTTTGATTTTGAATGTGTCAGCACCTCATTAAAAAATGCCTCCTAAAACATATGTTTAAAATAACAGCGTGAGCTAGACGAGTTGCCTGTAAAGCAATTACGGAGCTGGAAGTCATCAACACTGAGTCATCAACAAGCTCAGAGCAAATAAACCAACAGGCTCCCACTGGCCAGTTATGTAATTGTGCCCACACTTGCTTAGTAATAACGTGGAGTCGGTTAGTTAGCTCCTCGTAAAGTCTTGAGTCCGCTTAACCCAACAGACATTTAGCACACGCTCTCAACCGGAGCAACTTACCACACGTGCACACATGACAACCGAATGAACAGATTTACAAGAACCAATCTTTAATGACATCCTTACCAAGATTTGACTCTTCTAACGTGTTACAGTCTTCTGCAATGTTAGGGCACCAGCAAGCACAGATCATACCGAGTCATTACAGAGTCCATACATTAACGGTGACCGACTTTTTAGTAATGTGGAGGGTTTAAAGGAGAGTCCCTAGTTATTTCAGGTAGGCACCTTCTTAAATTCTCTTTAACCACTGGACTGCACAGGTTATATACTTCAGGGCCCTCCCAAGTATAATAAAATTTATTTCTCTTCAGTAAACACTGTATCCTGGTCAGGGTAAATCCAGAGCCTCTCTTGGGTGCGTAGATGGGGCGCCAGTTCATCACAAGGCACCATGCACACACACATTCACACACTCATTCACACCTAGGGGTAATTTAGCCTAGCCAATCCTCCTATCTGCATGACAGGTGGATCATGCTGTTTGTTACTAACCAGTAGCTCACTGGTTAAAACCTTGGACTACTGATCAGAAGGTTGAGAGTTCAAATCCCAGCACTGCTGAGCCCCTGAGCAAGGCCCTTAACCCTCAACTGCTCAGTATAAAATGAGATAAAAGTCTCTCTGGACATGGGTGTCTGCCAAATGCCATAAATGTAAAAATAATACTGTGCATGTGTCCTCTAGTCACGTCTAGATGTTATGACAAGCTACATGATGACCAGCACTAAGATGTTTAGCTGTGAGTGTCATTTGCTTGGATAAAAGCACTGTTGTGGCTGCAGACTTTCCAAGCAACCAGCTGTACAGTGAACTAATGCTATAATGCTACAAACCAGTGGAGACGTTGTTGGGGTTTATTTTTCCAGAGTTCCTTTTTTCAATATTTTCTTACAGCTGCACTGAGAGAGCGGACAGGGGAGTTGGTATTGAAGGGGATGGAATGGACTCCATCAGAGGCCTGGTGGAAATTAGCGTGCAATGCTAACATAACGTTTCTTACAGCAGCTTTAAGCCAAGAGAATATCTGAAATCTCTTAAGCAACAACACACCACCAGAACCTGAGCAACTTTCTTAAGAGGCTGTTTTGGAGATGTCTAATAATGACTATAAACAGACATGGTGCTCATCTAGCATCAACACCAAGCTAGGGTCATGATCCTGTTGTGGTTTATGGTGCTAATCCATTTGTTACAGCCATGTGGGTGTGCTTCCTGGCAACAGGCTACGAATAAGAAAAAGAATGAGAAGGAGACAAAGAATGGGAAGTAAGTGAGGCAGGGTGTTAATGCTGGTCTCTCTGCCAATGGAATTACTCTGCTTTGCAGATTTATGATTAAAGCCGCAACACTGAATCCATTTAAGCTACAAATTTCCATGATCCATCTCTCAATCCAATAAATTAACCTCTTGCTGAGCTCATCTGCATGCCCTGGTACTTTTTAAAACAAAACGCGCTGCAGCCCGAGGCTGCGACTGTACCTTTCTCCCTTCACTAGGTTATCTGCATAGCCAGTGTGAGTCATGCGATGCTGTTTTAAGGAGCAGTCGTTAGGTTTTGTTAACCAAAATCGAGCTGAGCTCAACTTCTGTGATCGCACACATGGTACTAATCAATAATACAATGCGCATATGGCTCAGGTTAATATCCTGCTGTACACACACAATGCAGTGGTCACGCACCCCCAAACACACACACAACACACGTATACACACAAAGGGACAGATGCAGCTGTGTCTGGTGGAGAAGGGTTCAGTTGTGGCTACAGAAACATGGGCCACTCCTCTTTGCTGAGGGTTTACTGAGCACAGCAGGAGCTCATGCAAATATCTAGGGCAGGAGAGCACAGCTCTTAAACACTGCACCTCTCTCTCTAGTCTGGCCGCTTTTGCACTGATCAGAGAATTAGCATTAGCATATCATCTTAGGCATGAGGCTGGCATGGATGGAGGCATTTGAACAAATCTAAATATGAAATATGGGCAAAAAAATAAAACGTCTATCATCAGACACACAGAAAGTAATCTTTGTGAGAAAGCAACTAAACAATGCATAGTGGGAATGAAAGTGCTTGATTCTGTACTGTCAGAAATTATTCTTAAAAATCGGGGCCCGCGGTTCCTTCCAAAAGTATTGGAACGGCAAGGCCAATTCTGTTGTTTATGATATACACTGAAGACATTTGGGTTTGAGATCAAAAGATGAACACAAGACGATAGATCAGAATTTCGGCTTTCATTTCCTGATATTTGCATCTAGATGCGTTAAACACCTTTTCTTTGAACACACCCATCTTTCAAGTGATCAAAAATATTGGAACATGTGACCGACAGGTGTTTCTTGTTGCCCAGATTGAGTGTTTAATCAGTTAATATCTCTGAATGTCTACCCTTTCTGCCCTAGATTTTGCCTGTGAAGACAGCATTTGTTGTTAAAAAAAGGATAAACCAACATGAAGACCAGAGAGCTGTCTGGAGACCTGGGAGAAAAGCAGATAGATCTTCCTTTCTTTTCAGAAAAGCTGAGAAAAGAGGGGAAAATCTATCAGAGCCATTGCACAAGCATTGACCATAATCAATACAAGAATTGAGAATATCCTGAAAAAAGAAAGAAACCACTGGTGCACTAACAACCAAACATGGAACAGGTTGGCCAAGTAAAACAGCAGCAGTTGATGACAGAAGCATCTAGATGTAAATATCAGGAAATTAAAGTCTATCATTTCATATTCATCTTCTGATCTCAAACCCAAATGTCTTCATTGTATAGCAAAAACAAAAGAACTGGCCTTGCCGTTCCAATACATTCGGAGGGGTCTGTATGAGGCTTAATTCGAGTGTTTTTAGAGAATATGTGTGCTATGCTGCCATTTCTAACCTGTACTTATTTACTATTTATTCACATATGCTGTTCTTTTTTGGTGCACTGTGTTCTGTCTTAGTGCTCCACAATTTGGATATTTTCTGTCTGTCTGTGTTATTTTTACTGAAATACAAATATACATCAAGGATGCCTGTGCACTAGTTATTTTTACACGTTACTCAGCATGCAGGCACACATGCACGCACACACACGCACACACACACACACACACACACACACCCTCAAATACACACTGCTGGCTCTCAGGGGAGCTGGCCACGCCGTCCCCACCCTCCCATAGCGAGATGTGCCAAACTCTCACGGGAGCAAGCTGACCACACCTCTCACCCCATCATTACCGCCTCACTGCTTCCCCCCACTAACCCCAAAACCAGCATGCAATTATCACAGCAAGAATAGAACGTGCATGTGTGTGTGTGTGTGTGTGTGTGGTGTATGTTTGTGTGTTGGGGGTGTGCATAAATATAAACGCATGTGAGAATGTGTTTATGTGTTTTAAAGGGTGTTGGGGGGGGGGGGGGGTAGGAATAGGGGGAGGTTGTGTGTTTCTCTCTGCAGGGTTGATTAAAGTCCCACCCTTCACGAGCGCAAACACATCAATCACAGCAAAGCTCGGAGCTACCGGGGCTCATCTTTAAGCAAACGAGAACGAGCCACTTCCTGTGTATTTACAGCGCCAGGTTTCCCAGCAACACTCGCACGTGTGTCTGTCTGGCTGAAGAAAATCTTGTTACACTACAGCAAATCTGGCATTTGCTTTACGTGATTTTTATTCATGAGCAGCTCTTTGTCAAGGCTGAAATCTGTGGAGTGAACAGCGTACTACATTTCACACTCTGATTGTGAGTTCAATCACTTTAAGTTCACTGCTGGCTGCTATGATTTCCCGGAAAGTGCCTCAGCTACCTACAGAATCCACGTTCGACCACTTATTAGACCACATTGTCTCACTAAAATGAGATGTTTTACTCATTTTAACCACAAATCAGATGTATTACCTCAACTGGAGGGAAAGGACTCGTGTATAAATTGTTCATAAATCCATTCATAATAAAGCACAAACATTGTTTGCATTTCATAATCGCTGCTATCTAATTTTGGTCCTAATACAACAGGCGTTGTTCATCCAACACTTCAAGTGTTCACATCAACACAGCGATTATTACTGATAGGTTCAGGAGCTGCTACTAGGAACAAATACTTAACAGGAACCCAAAAACTGCCACGTAGCTTTGCTTCTTATTTGCATAAATTTAAATTCAGCTCAACTTCGTTGTGTAGCCCCGCCCACTTTACTCTGTCATTCGGTCATTCAGGAAATCTCCTTCTCATTCCATGATGTCTGATGCTCACTATCGGAAGACATTCGTTTTTATGATTACAAGCTTTACAATAGTGGGAACATAATTCAAGTAAAAACATCCTGAAACTCCAGAATGGTCGCAGTGAGAAGCTAAGCTAAGCTAAGCTAAGACTCTGAAACAATCGGCTCACCTGTGGATGTAGTGCAGCTGGTGCACAGAGTCGATAGCCAGCACCATCTCTGCCAGGTAAAATTTAGCCATGTCCTCAGGCAAGCGGTCCTCGAACTTGCTGAGCAAAGTCAGCAGATCACCGCCGACGTAGTAGTCCATCACCAGGTACTGCAGAGAGAAAGGAGAAAGGAGAAACTAATATGAGACTATGGGAACACACAAGACAGATAGACAAAGATAATCTAATGCATCAGCATGTGAAACACATCACTAGGTGCGTTTCCACTGACGGAACCCGTCGCACTGCAGGAAACGTGATTGTTATGTAAAATACACAGTGAACAGAAGAAGAAGAAGACGAAGTTGGGGTCAGAGTGCAGGGTCAGCCATGTTCTGGTGCCTCTAGAACAGATAGGTTTAAAGGCCCTACACTGGCAGTTTGAACCCCCAGCCTTCTGATCAGCAACCCAGAGTCTTATGCTGCATTCAGATTACCTCGGAAGTGGGAGTTCAGAGCTTGGAATGATGTCATTATCAGCCTCTGTGCATTCGAGGGAAAAAAAACAACAACACAGACCCCATCATGTTCGTCTTTTGTAAGCAACAAGCTAGCGAGCTAACTGTGATGAGTGTTGTATATCATCCTCCTCAAAACAGCGAACTGCAGAGATTTAACAAGCGAACATGTCTGTATGTTGACTGATCTAAAGCAAATATTAAAGTATATACAGTATAACTCATTTAACAGTAAGAAGTGCTGCATAGTTTCCTGCTGATGCTGTAAACAGCCATGTTTATTTAGCGTCACTTGCTGAACTCAGAGTTGAGGAGACCGCTCTTCATCTCATTCCCTTTCCTGACAACCGTATTCGACGTACTTGACCTTCATGCTCATTGTTTTTTTTCCTCAGCTCAGTAGAAATGTATATCTACTGCAGTACACCAAGAGGTGTGACACACTTCCCTCACTCCTTAACCCAGACCTATTTTCTACTTCACACTCGATCTAACATCTCAATTCCTCACATCCTCTCTGCAGGCTTTCTTCGTGTTCTTCTCCCACAAACTGCGTGCCACAATTGCTTGTGCAGACTGGGACTGTAACTAAAGCCCCCTGTTTGCGCACCACAATCGTCCCGATCTACTTATAAAACAGACGAGCAGTCAGACGCTGAAACACAGAAATCTTTGAATGCCATAACAAATTTTCCTCATTGCAGCTATGAAAATCATTTGTTAAAATCAGCCCCTCCTTCTTTTCACTGCTCCATAAACACAGACATGGGAAAGTCTCTCTCAGCAGGAGTCAAAAACATCTACACACACACACACACACACACACACACACACACACACACACACACACACACACACATCAGCTGTGAGATCATTTCCCCTGAAACGTTCTGTCTATAACAGTAGATTCAGGGACAAGCCCATCTTTTTCACTTCCCAAGTTTATCTGACATCAACAGCCAGACAGCCAGACAGCAGCCAGTAACCACAGTTATCTTTTCCTTTCGTCTTTTTTTTTTTTCAATGCAAAGATTTTAATATCTTTGCGAACCAGAAAGCTCACTGACGGTGTGTTTGCATTGCACTTTGCTCTGTAGACTGCAGCAATGTTGACTCCAACAATATTACTACCCAATAAAATCATGGGAAATTCCTCACCAAGTTGTTCTCGTCCTGGAAGGCGTAATGTAAAGTGGTGATCCATTGGCTGTCCCCGTACACCAGGACGTCCCGCTCCTCCCGAAAACACGCCGTCTGAGAAAGGAAGGTGCAAAACTGTCACAGGAAGTCAGTGTATTCTTTCTTTCTTCATCTGTGTCAAATGAAGTCATAGAATGAAACCCATTTATTACTGACTTGAATACATTCCAGTAGCATGAATCAAGGATAAAGATTAGTGCTCATCTATGAGGTTCTGAACACTCCATGAACACTCATAAACATCTCAGGTTAATTATGAAAAGGTCATTAGCTTCACATCCAAAACCCTGAACCCTGGAAAAACGACGCCGGGGCTGTAAAGCGATGCCCACCTCAGCTCTCTTCAGCATCTTCCATTTGTTTAGGATCTTCATGGCAAACACTTTGTCTGCGTTCTTCACCTTCACAACAGCTACCTGTGAACGAGAGCGTTGTCAGCGTTGGAAATGATAATGACAACAATAAAGTAAAAATCCACCTTGTACAATAATCATCATAATTAACATGTTGGTCTATTTTTCACTTTGGGTCAAAGTTTCCTTTATTAGCCACAATGCCGTTTTCCTTTTATTACACCTCGTTCATCTCTAAAGAGAGAAATGTTTTAGTGTTCCTTTAATCTGTCCAGCTTTCTCACCTCCACATCTGTACACTCTGCTCGGGGCGCCAAAGCCCTACATTTCATGCTAATACCACTGCCAACATCATCGTGCTTGCCATCTTAAGATCATTAACTAGCCACTCTGATTCTCTCCACAACATCTGTATTGAAGTTCTCATTAATATGGCATTAAACACTGGAATATGATGAGAGAGAAAAGCTCTTGTTTTTAGGACTTTAAAATTTTTCTTCCTCCAATTAAACACCATTCTAACTACACTAGCCATGCAGACAACCACTCACTCCTCACAGGAAGTTCATCGAATCAATAAATTAATGAATTATTCATTCAAATCATTTGAATTTAACCCTCTACTGCATGAATTATTTATTTATTTTTTATGGATTTTTATTACTTGAATTAGTTCCAGAAATAAAAATGTATTTCAAAATTTAAAAAAAGAAATTAGGGGGGTAGTTTGTAAATTGTTGCCATATGGCAACAATGTGCAGTAAAGGGTTAATATCTTTCCGAAGCCCAAAGACGATTCACAAAGTTATTTTTTTTTTAAAAAAAAAGTACAAGCAACTCAAGGAAATGGAAATAGAGGACATGGTTTTACGTTCACCTGACACTTTTCATCCAAAGCAGCTTAAAATTGAGAAAGGATACAACTGCAGTTTAGTTGATGTTGATGATAAGGGTCTTGCTCAAAGACCCAGCCATGGTATCCTGGTGGTGCAGAGATTTGATCTCATGACCATCAGAGAAGCAGCAGCCCAAAGCCCTAACCAGTGAGCCGCCACTTCCCTTTTTGTACATGTATGAAAATAAAATATACTGAAAATATTCCATACAAAAGGCCCAAGAGAGGACTTAGACTCAGAATTCTGATCAGGGATTTTTTATATATATATATATTTTATTTTATTTTATTTCTTCCTAAGCAAATACATGACCCAAGCACATTGTTGCAAAACAGCAACACATCATTTTTACTAATGCAAGCTTTGCAGAGAGAAAAAAAAAGATTTTCAGTCGTGGTACGTCATTATACAACGTCCACAGGCTGCGCACATGAACAAGTTAATGGAAGTGTGGGCTGAAATTGACAGGAACATCTTAATATGTTTAGATACTGGAAAGACGTTCTTACCAGACAGGCTTGTGTAACTAAGTTTTACAGAGGAAATGACATGGGACCTTAAATTACAATTGACAATAAATTTAAAAAAGAGAGAGAGAGAGAGAGAGAGAGAGAGAGAGAGAGAGAGAGAAAGGGAAAAAAAGGCATGAATGGATTTTGTGATTTTGTGATTTTTTTTTCTTCTGACAATTAGCTTTCACTCACTGGTGGAATACCAACAGGAAAACGTCGCGCTTGCTTCTTTAGTGCGCACCTCTACATCAACCACACAGCAGACCGCAGGCACTAAATGTCATGTAGTGTGGGATTTCAAAAGTTGTGCAGTGCCCACTAGGCATACAGTAACACAACACTAATTCTCTGGCAGTGTTTTTGTTCCCTACATGGTGATTTGATCAGGGAGGGAACGCGCTGCTCATGGCCTCTGGCTTTACTCGTGGTGGACTAGCTTTCACATTTCTCTTTGCTGCCTTACATTTAAAATGCCAGGTCCTCAGTCTGAGGCTTTCATCAGGCCACTCCTGTGAAACAATTAAAACATAGAAAGCTTTATAAGAACAGAAAGAATAAGGCCACTGGTGAGTGTCATTTCAGGATTTGCACCGCCACACTGAGCAACTTATGAGCACTTTGTCTTTGTAAGCGGCTCCATGTTTAATTTCTGTTTCACCTGTACTTCATCTGAACTCCAGGAGTCCTGTTAGTCCTGGTACGTATCACAATTAGATGGCTTCTGATGGCTTGCTACTAAATACAGAACTAATAATGTAAAACCCCTGGTAAGAATGGACTCCTGTTCCAAACTCAGGGTCACTCAAATATTCAATCCCCACTGAATCCCCCTGGAGCGTGAAGATAACTTGTCCCAAATCTTTTTCCCTGCTGAGTTCCCCTCAGCTTCACTTCCTTGGAAAAGGCCCCATATAATATAAAACGATTGCTGTATTGCCATATGCTGCTGGTTCCAGCCGTGTCTGAGAGGAAGCGTGAAACTCAGAATGCGCCTTAGCACAAATGAATAAAATACCATGCTAATTTGCAGCAGGCTGCCAAATCAGTTGGATATTTCTGACTCTGGCTCTGAATGTTCTCCATGTGTTAAAGCAATACAGGCTACGCTGGCACAGGCTGAGAGACACAGAACAGTTTTCTGAGTTACTGTGAAATAAAACCCCAATAAAAAGGTGTGTTGAGCCAGCCATGGGGGCTTCAATGCTGGGCTTCTCTCCAGAGCCGACTAGCTCACAGGGCCAAAGCTCAGCAACCAGGTCTCGGCATGTAATCCAAAAGCACTGGCTTCCTTGTCATACCTGTCATCCATACATGCTCCAGTAAACGCATCATGCTTAGTGACATTGCCAGTTATTGTACAGATGTACTGAAGAGGGCCCTTTACCCATCTTCTGAGTATAATAAACATTCTTGCCTCCTCACAAAGAATCAAGGATCCTAAAACTGCACCTTTAAGTCTTTAAGATCTTGATCAAATATGCTTTTGGACTCTAGAAGCTGATATTACAATGTAAACATTCTCCATATTTCCGAATCATAGTCCCAATGGCTAATATTGAGAATTTAAAAAAAAGAGAAAGAAATTTACGTGGAGGAACAGACTTTCGCCTACCCTCGCCAACTCAAACAAAAAGAAAATGTGCAGACATGTACACTTTTATGTAATTAGATTTATGATCAGTTAGCCGACGATCCTACAGCACGCTGGGCTGTTTTTGTTCTTGGCAAATTAATACCATCCACTGAGGCATTCCAAAATTGTTTTATAAGGCCTGATCCTGCACTAAAATGATACGTTGGGCTTTATGGAGGAAATGGGAATAACTCATTACACGTGGTGTATGCATACCTCTCCAAACGCTCCTCGACCAATCACCTTCAGGATCTCAAAGTCCTCCTTGTGTAGGCGCATCTGCTTCACCATCGTTGTGAAGGGTTTAGCTGTAGAGAGACAAGATGTGATCAGATAAGCATCAATTCAAGATGCTGAAATACCTCAGTAACAAATGCTAATAGGTGGAGGTAAACTTCCAAATGCACCGATTACCAAAAGGAAATCATGTATAAGAGATCCCAAATCACATATGAGGAGCTGGGATTAAAACCACCTGATGCACAGGATAACAAGGACTTTGTCAGTGGCTGCAGACATGATGGCTGTGATGAATGGAAATAAATCTGCTTAATCATCACAGACACTGAAATGAAACTCAAGTCAACAAGCAACTGTTCTGACATTACGGCACATTTATACTCAATACCAAAAAAATCATTTAAGAAGCTGCTTTATGCATCTTCAGACATACAGTCATCAGCGACTGTACTAGGAACACCTTTACACCTGTACATTCATCCAATTATCCAATCAGCCAATCAGGTAGCAGCAGCGCAATTTATAAAATCATGCAGATATGGGTAAAGTGCTACAGTTAATGCTCACATCAAACATCAGAATGAAGAAAAGGTGATCTCAGTGACTTGGCATGGTTGTTGGTGCCAGACAGGCTTGTTTGAGTATTTCAGAAACTCCTTGGATTTTCACACATAACATTCTCTACAGTTTACCCACAATGGTGTAGGAAAAAAAATCCATGAACTGGCAGCTCTGTGGGTGGAAACACAGAAGGTCAGAGAAGAATGGCCAGATTGGTTTGAGCTGCCAGGAAGGATAGCATAACTCGAGTAACAACTCTTTACAACCATGGTGAGCAGAAAAGCATCTCAGAATGCACAGCACGTCAAACCTCGAGGCAGATGGGAAGAAGACAGGGGAAGAAGACCACATCGTATTCCAGTCCTGTCGGCCAATAACAGGAATCGGAGGCACAATCCTATGATCATTTGAGCAGCCCAACTTCTTAAAGCGACACTGCATTTAAACACGTTACTCTTCAAATGGGCTGTCGCACTGGCACAATAGACACAATAGTTATTGTTGCTGTGGAACGTTATGACTGACTTGTCTCCTATTTTACATCCAGGAAGAAGGAGCCCAACTCTCTGAGGAGCCGTGGAAACTGGAAACTGAAAAGGGCAGGCGCTGGATTTCAGGCCAGCGCTCTGATAAAGAAGTGGGTCACCTTTATCTGCATCACAAACATAATCACACACCTACACTTCTCGTTACTACTTCTGTTTAAAATTTAAATATATATATATATTTTTTTTTTTTCCAAGTGACCTAGGAAGGACCCTGCTTTGTTTTTGCCATGTGATTGCAAGACGAGCTTCATATGCTTTAAAAAGAGGAGGTTCAAAATCTCTCATCTACCATCTATCGTGTATCAGGATGACTTGATGATGACTGTTTTCATCTGGAGAAAGCCAGTTGTGGTGGGGAAAAAAAGAGAAAAAAAGGTCAAACTAGACCTTTTAACACTACTACACTGACTCAGCCCACATGGAAGCACTTGAACAGTGGCTACATCAACACTACTTACGGTTTTAATAATGACGTGCTCTGCAATTTGTTCCACTTTTGTGGCCACAGCAAAAATTTTTCCAAATTCACAGCTACACATTCAAAGTGTTTTTTCTTCCTTTAAAAAAAACGAGACATCCTAAACAGAAACGTGATCATTTTTAGTACCACGGATTCCTTCTTGACCTTAAAAAAAGTAGGATGTTCTTTTGAAATAAATCTTATAAGTCAAGGGACACACCTCATCCAGAAATAGTGTGTTTTCCCCACATTTTGTACTGTACACTGTACACGGTGTCACCATAAACCATCGACTCACTCAGATACACTCTGTGTATCAGTGTATCAGTGTCACGGTCCACACCACAGACCACGCTGATATATAGTTAAGCATATGTGTATAGTTCTCATTTGACGTAAATAAAAAAAATGGAGTGTTCTACCTTTAAAAGGTCCAAATCGTGGAAAACAGAAATACATAAATAAATTACTTATGGCAAAGAGCAACCTTGATCATGATCATGACCAAATAAACCCGTATTTACACTGCCACTGCTGTTGCACATCCTTTATGTCATCCATTTTGAAAATTTGCATTCGCAAGAAACACAGCATCTGCATTTTAGGTGCCATGATACACAGAAAACTGTGATACTGGGACTGATCATTCGATCCCACCTGTACTCTGAAGGAAAGCATCCGGAGTGAACTTGCTGCAGTGTGAGACCGTTAAAACATGTCCACATCTGGCTGAGAGAGTGTGAGGGTTTGTGTGTGCTCAGAAACAGTGAGCGCTGATGTAAATTTGCTTTTCTCTCTGTTCAGGATCGAGGAGTGTGTAGCAAGGGACGTAGAGAAGTCTACAGAGTGGTATATGCATGTGTTGGTGTGTATGTGCTCTGTGTGTGTTGTCCTGCAGATCTGGCAGTGGGACATCTGGAAGCCATAAGAGAAATTATTTACGGTCGCGGTGAGGTAAAAGCACAAAAATGCCGCCTGGAGCAGAATGAAGGACCTGGGAAATGGCTTCTCCTGCCACCTTCCCGAGTCTAGAGGCACTCTTCAGAGGCACACCAATGACTCCATGATAAGATTAATACATATGTATGTCTTTAATAACGATTCGACCATTACGACTATAAAATATTATGGTATATAAACATGAGGAATGTAACCAAATATGAATTTGCTATTTGGAAAATAAATAGTCAAGTCAAGAAGTCAAAAAGATAAAATAATAATAATAATAATAATAATAATAATAATAATAATAATAAAAAACAAAAAAAAAAACAAATAAGATATAAAATTGCATAAAAATTCATTTGTGTATTTATTATTATTATTATTATTATTATTATTATTATTATTATTATTTTTAACCAACTGAATTCTTTAGAAAATATTGCAGGCAGTTACAGATAAAAATAATGTAATGTAGCTGAGGTTAAGGATCTCTCAGAGCCGGAATTCACACAGTGATGGCACTTTTACATCTGGAGAGAAAAGAAAAGAAAAGAGAAGAGAAGAAAAGAAAAGGGATGGATGGAGGGAGGGATGAAGAAAGCAAGCAAGGCCATGCCCACTTAAATCCAAACAATGATACTTTCTTTTTTTTTTATTTTTTTTTTTTTTACTAATGTAAATGTAAATAGCGTCCACTGCTTCAGCAAACGCACACGAGTCTCGAGGGCAGTGAGAACCACGAGAGCAACTCCCTAGCGGTTCACTTTGTCTGGAATAGACCGTGGCACTGCGTGGATAAATTACAGATGTAAATTGAAGCCGTGGGCTTTCATTCATGAGCAGAATGTGATGTGCAGGCGGTTGGTGATACTAAAAGAGAGCAGCTAGCCAAAATCAAATACAGAGTAGAAGGCCTGTAATTCATGCAGTGTGTCGGGAGTGACACACACACACACACACACACACACACACACACACACACACACACACACACACACACACACACACACATATCAGGGACAGGGGAAAGCTGTAAATCATTCATACTATCTAAGCATATTGAAATGTGCCTGAGAATCACTTTTATACTGAATACACATGCAATGGGGTGTTAAACTGGGTTTATAGATACACTGAGCCTCAAAAGCAATGTTCTCCTGCTGTAAAAATGCTCCTCGGTCTTCTGAAGAACAAAAAGAGTAGCATGCACACAAGGACAGGACAGTCGCAAAAAGACACAGCCACACAGAGATGATCTAGCTTGTGTAAAGACTTCTTCTTGTCTCATAGCCTCAGGTGAAGAGTTTTAACAAAGGGCTCATGGTTAAAAACCCCACTGCACCATGAAGCACCTAAAACGCTGTTCTAGAAATGCATCATACAGCCTTTCATATTTATTCCTTAAACAGAAATAGAACTAAAGGTGTATTTTGTTGAAAATAATGACTGACTGCCACCTTCACAGGGAAATGACACAAATAAGGACTGTTTTTATGTGCAGCGTAATTATGTGTCAAACTCTCTTTTACTTACTGCTGTGTTCCACTCACTGTGTTCAACACTCCAGTTTTAGTGTTTAGTGTTTAGTGTTTAGTGTGTGTGTGTGTGTGTGTGTGTGTGTGTGTATTGTAACCCTGCCTTCACACTAGTGCGAGAGAAGTCACATGTGTCGCTTGTAGTTTGTCTCTTGTCTGTGATTTACAACAGTATACAATTTATTTGTCTTTAAAATATATTTTAAACTTAAATTGTACCATTTTAATAAAAAGTGGGAAAATTGCTTATTTGATGTGCGTTACGTGCCAGGCGTCGTATTAGCTTTGTTAGCAGATTAGCTGTTTGCGCTAACTACTAGTGACGTACACTCACCAGACGTACCTCCATATATTTATACCTATATATTTATACACTGTGTCTTCTCCTAGCTAGTGAAACACAAATGAAACAATGCACTAGTCGTGCTTCATATTAGCTATTAGCAGATTAGCAGCAGAAGCTCCCTGTACTTGTACTACAATACACTCTCCAGAGACACCAACGATCTCCACTACTTCCTTCCAAGCGTTATTTTTCTTCATAGCAACATCTCTAGACACATTTAACAAGAGGTCATATATGACAGGATAAGATAATAAGTTAAGTTTTTCTTCCATTTTTCGAGTCAAGCAGGAACTAATTCACCGCAGGGAAGAGCTGAAGTTGTGAGGTGGGAACTGAAATATGCTCCATGCGGTTGGTCAGAGGAATCAATTGAGACAGTTGTTTGGATTTGTCGGTTTACTACATCATGCCTAATTTGCATAAAGTTTAGAAATCTCAGCTCCCACGTCACGTTGTTGATCGTCACTGCGGCGGGTATTGTGGCTCTGTGTGTCATGCGTGTTCTTAAATAATGAACGGTCTCCTGTCGCTTTGCCTCTCGCTAGTGAGAGCGCACCTTAAGCCTGTTCAATCTTTGTGCTGATTTACTAAGGGTGTTTTCATGTACACTATATTACCAAAAGTATTTGGTCACCCATCCAAATGATCAGAATCAGGTGTCCTAATCACTTGGCCTGGCCA
>CM074963.1:1492942-1504799 GCA_037577455.1 Pangasius macronema
ATATATATATATATATATATATATATATATATATATGTATATATATATATATATAGATAGATAGATAGATAGATAGTGTGTGTATAAAGATTTCAGTTGTCTTGTCAACAACACTGCTTCCTGGGAAGTAGGTAGTGGTCAAACCCATGGAAGAGAATCTCAACTAACTAATGCAACTAACTTTATCTAATGAGGGCACAAATCCAACAACCCCACAATGCTGTTGATTGAGACTGGGGGTTTTTACTCTGGTCTCTATTTCAAACTACCATGAAACCAATGTCAAGTATTTTTACTACCAATGTCAAGTATTTATTACCACCGTAATAAAATGGGAAACTTTAATGCTGTCTGAACAGACTATGAAAGAAGATAGAAAAGAAAAAGAAAATTATAGGGGTGAAATGATTAATCATTTTATCATTTTATCTATTAACTGTTCATCTAATGCAACTGCACTGTTTGAACACCAGAGAACCCAATCTGCACAACCCATAGACATATAGACAGCGCACTGGGCCCGATAGCTCCAGATCACAACGACCAACACGTTAGATGGATACATAACCACGTTATAACCATTAAAAAGAGCTATTCAGTGACTTTCACCAGCCCCACACCTCTGTGATCTACAGTCTCCGAGAAAGAGGTTATAGAATTCAGGCATTTTAGCCAACGTTGGAGCTCTATTTCTGGTTAAAAGTATGCCTCATATACAGAGCTCATTATGTTTCAAACAATCATTTTTCCCAGGTTAGACTCTTTGGTTATTTAATCACATTTTGGGAGAATTTAAGATATGGTGAACCTGTGGTACATTTTGTTTACAATATTAAACTTCTGTTAGTAGCCTTTTTTTAATTTATTTAATTTCATATAGATAAAAATGCACCAATCGAACCAATCTGGCCATTTTCCTCTGATCTCTCTTATCAACAAGGTGCTTCCACCCACAGAACTTTTGCTCATTCAAGATTTTTTGTTTTTCACACCATTCGGTGTAAACTCTAGAGACTATTCTGTGTGAAAATCCCAGGAGATCAGCAGTTTCTGATTCTAAAACCAGCCCATCTGGTACCAACAACCATGTCATGGTTAAAGTCACAGAGATCACACCTTTTCCCCCATTCTTAAGCTCTTGACGTGTATCTACATGTTTTTTTTGCATTGTCCTGCTGCCACATGATTGGCTGATTAGATAACTGCATGAATGTGCAGGTGTACAGGTGTTCTAATAAAGTGGATGGTGAGCGTATATAGTAGAAAATGTCAAGATTTCACCATGTGAAGCTGCAGCATACAGCAATAATAACAAATCACTTGCCTTTCATGATGCTTATCTATCTCCAGCTACAATAGGCTAATGTTGCATTAGACTACAACTCATAACTCAGAATCTTGTACCTCCGACTCGGAAAAACAAAACATAAGCTCAGGACGGTCTTCTCAACCCTGACTTCAGGAAGTGACGTCAAATCAGCATGGCTGCTCACAGCATCAGCAGTAAACAACATAGCACTTCTTACCTTTAAATGAGTTACACATTATATACAAGTATGTGCTTTAGATCAATCATCATACAGACATACTTGCTTGTTAAATCTGTAACACTGACCATACAGTTCTTTGGTCTGAGAAGGAAATTATACATCACTCATCACAGTTAGCTGGCTAGCTCGTTGCTAAAAAAGACGAACACAGAGGCATCCATGTTTTCCACAATCCCCAACCCAGCCCCACCTGATTTGTAGCTCGAACACACAGAAGTAGAACATTACGTAACTTCAGGTTCTGACATCCCACTCAGTAAGTCGAGGTGAGTCAAATACCGCTGACACATAGCAAGTTATCAAGTCAAGTCATCTCCTCTTCACATACTTTAGTCTATTGAACAGCATCTGTCCTGTAGGCATCCCTCAATAACTGACGTCATTAAGAGCATCTAACATCTAGCATACATCAACAGTAATACATCTTAGTAGAAGTGCTATGGTTGCTTGTGATTGGCTGTGGACTTCAGCGCTGTCTCTGTTCACACCTGGTCTCAACGTCCACAAGTGAACAGATGAAACACACAGCCGGCCTTGTACATCATTTCTGCTGGAGAAAGGGTGTTGTGCACATTCATTACGTCAGTCTTATCCTATCGCATGTACCTGTATGGACTGTTTTCAAACGTAAATGAATGGGAGATGAGACGAAAAAAGAAGCTAGCATCACCTTTATCCATTCGACTAGCAGTGGAGAACTCTACAATTTCCAAACTGTCTTGCCATGCTTACGTATTTTCCGGCTAGGGCGATGACGCAGTCGATTAGGCGGTCCTTCGTTGCTATCCAGGATGCGTATTCGTTCACACTACAAATGGTATGTGGTCATAGCTGGATTGCCTGATCAAAGACATTGGACACCTGAACTTAGCGCTGTCCAATAAGGATGCATGTTAACACCAGGTGTGAACTGGCCTTCTGTCCTTGTTTAGGGCCAAAACACAGGGAACAGGCAGCTGGGTTAAGGACAGTGGATTTTATGCTCCACTTTCGTGCACAAACCAGTCGGTTGATGATGTCATGTCATTTTTCCCCCCCTTTCCTGATGCGGTTTGTGTTGCTGGGTCACACACACATTTCCCTGAGGTTACCTGACATTTAACTGTAGCAAAACAGACATCACTCCACAGGAATAAAGATTATTTACATGCAACCGAGTTGTTGTCTAACATGTGAAGAAGAAGAAAAAAATCTCTAATAACATGATATACATATATATACATATATATACATATATATATATATTTTTTTTTTACCCCAGTCAAGAAATTCCAAGATGTTTTTCTCTCTTCTGAGGGGAGAGTTGTTGCACTCATCGTAGAGACAGATGAGGACATCGAGCATTGTCTCCATGCTGAGACACTGACCCCCTGAGCAAGCAGGTCCATCCAGCAGCAGCTCCTCCAGCTTCTTTAAACGCACCTCTCCAGACATGATGCACAGCTGCTTCTGATGGGCTTCTGCTTCAGTATCCAATTTCCAAACTCCACTGGACTGCACGAGTGGCACCTCCGACTATCCTCAGCATTTAAGGTCTGAAGTGCTGCATAGCTAAAACACTTCAGTCATGATCCGTCACGCACACACACACACACCTTGATGGAACGTCGGTGTGACACATAGTATCATTTTCCCTTCATCTAGACACATTAAAGAGGATACGCTATCCTGTCTAGGCTGGTAGATTTGACGTCTCCAAAGACTCAAGTGTCTTCTTTCCTTTCCTTTTTACACTCAGACTCCTCCGGATCCTTTTTAAAGGACAGGGCTTGCAACAAAAATGCGACCTCCTCAGTTCTCCATATATATATATATATAGACACGTACACACACACATATATGTATATATATATGTGCGCTCATCCGTCATGCACTAACACACACACACACACGCACACTCTGAAAAGGAATATGCATCAGTCCGGGATCTGCAATGCTACAAAAGCGCGTACGCCCCTCCTCTGCGAAAAGGCAAGGCTTAGCAGGCGAGTTTAGTTTTTGTCCGTTTTAAATTCCAGCCACAGATGAACTGTTCCTCGGCGGGACACGATTTTATTTATTCCTAGGAAATACAGCCCTGCTACAAACAGCTCCATTGACAACACGTCCTTGTTCGTGCTCTCTCTCTCTCTCTCCCTCTCCCTCTCTCTCTCTCTCTCTCTCTCTCTGCCGTAGCGTCACTGCTGCAGGCAGGATCCGGCAGCATCATGGCGGACGTCATCATAATATCACTGCGTGCACATTATGACGTAGACGCGCCATCAGTTATAATAGTTTCAATACATTTCAATACATTATTTTATTTTATTTGTTTGTTTGTTTGTTTGTTTGTTTGTTTGTTTTGGGGAGGAGGCCATGCATGTAGCCCAGACACCAGGTAATCATTAGTAGGAAAAATAAAGGTTAATGCAAAGCAAAAGTACTTTTTTATTGCTTTAAATCCAATAGCCTGCACATCGTGAGTCAGTGAATATGTATTTTATCATTCCTCCCCCCCCTTTTCTATAATTTCTGTACTGTCTATTCGAAATCGATTTCGGTTCCCCGTTTTGCTATTTTTCCCCAGTTTTCTCCTTCAAATTCACTACTACGAACAGAAAAGTGTTCGCCCCACTGTCTGAAGATCACAAGTGCAAATCCTGATGATGCCACAGCCATCAGTGGCCAGGAATCCAAGCCTTATTTAACTAAAGAGAGCAAAACTGGCCATGCTCGGTGGGTGGAAGTGACATACACTCTGTCACTCAGTAACCCAGCATGGCGTCTGTGAGCCTATCCATGTGGAAGTGGGTGGATAGCGCTTTCCTCCGAGGGTGTTACACTCACAGCAAGTTCGGAAAGATGATGACTGCTGGCTTCAAATGTCTCGGAGGAGACATGTGATCACCTTCACACTCCCAGATTGATAGCTCTGGTAATGTTGGGTGGAAATTGGCCGATTTCTGATTTTTTCCTTTTTTAAGCTGCAAACTATAAGTTGCAGAGCAAAAAGCAATTCCAGTGAAAGAGACAGGCTTGCCCTGTTCATCCCAGCAGATACAGTGCAACACTTCCATACACGCTGGAATTGCAGTGCTTTCCCTCTACAGTCTAGCAGCTCCTTTTGAGCACGAGTAACCAGGGTTAATGTCAGTAACCAGGGTTGAAACGTTTCCAGCCAATGACATCTCAAAAACCATGCAAAAGACCTGAAAGTAGCCCAGAAAATTGGGAATGGAAAAGGGAGACATTTTCTTCTTTTTCTCAGCCTTTTGTCAGAGCGTCAAATACTTGTTATCCACTCCATGATCTTTCTTTCTCTCTCCCAGTTATTGCAGAATATCTTACAAAAGAAACAGTTCTGTACATATTGTGTCCATATAGTGGTAAAGATGGATGGTGCTCTTAGTCCGTGACCTAGTGAGCCAGTATCAGGATGCATTTATTGATAGTGACTTGAGAGCACGTCTGTGAGCTGCTCTGGATAAGGAAGTCTGCCAAATGCTATAAATGTAAATGTAATGTAAACGGTAAATTCAGTTCAATTCAATTTTATTTGTATAGCGGTTTTTAATAATGGACATTGTCACAAAGCAGCTTTACAGAAATAAATCCATTTTATATTATATAAATGTAATACAAATTAAATTAAACCAAATTAAATGGTAAATATGTGAATTTATGAGCCAGCCAGAGGAGATGGTAGTGACGAAAAACTCCCTGAGATGATATGAGGAAGAAACCAGACTCAAAATTGAACCCATCCTCATGTGGGTGATAACGAAAAAAGAGTAAAGAGTGCTGTATAACACAGCAACACCAAAATCTCCTATATATGCTGTCATACTCAACAGCACACTGAGTGACCCCTCGTTCCCTGTGACTGGGGGTACTGGCATCCTGGACTCACACACACACACACACACACACACACACACACAAATAAATATAAAGAAAATAAGCCTGTCCTGACCCTGCTCATTTAATAAACTGACACTATTTTGTCTATTACTTGAATTTACATATTAAGTGGGTCAAATTTAAGCAGTCTTTATATATATATATATATACACACACACACACACACACATATATATATATATATGTTTGTTTGTTTGTTTGTTTGTTTATCTTAACAGGCCACAAACACCATTACACCATTACAATATCTATAGCTACAAGTGATGGGTTATTTTAATGGAAAAATGAGCACTACTGCCATCTTCTGGCCACACTTAGCTACTACATTTGAATATTTAAGAAAAATGCATGGATGATTCTGTGTAAAGAGAATTTACACACACACACACACACACACACACACACACACACACACACACACACACACACACACACACACACATTCATAGGTTTTTCCACAACACATTTTAAAATATTATTTATTCATAGCATCATTAAATTAAACGTCAGTAATAGAATTTGAAAAAAAAAAGTCATCCCCAGATTAATCATCACGGTATTCTACAATTATATGAAGACAACCATCAAAGTACATATTAAGATGTTGGTCTGAATAACATTCTCTAATTCATTTCTTACAACAATAACAACAATAACCAGGTTTTAGAAAAGCTTCAGTGTTTTCCAAATCACACTGATGGGTGAGTAACATTTCTCATTTATATCTTGCAGTAGCAGCATAATACAGGATTTAAAAAAAAAATCTCTAAAACTATATCTATATGTAATACAATAAGTAAAATATTTCCATACTAAGTAGTAGGCTTGAGTAATGTTCTGCTCTTCCCTCTCTACCTTATCTACCTTATTCCCCTGATTATTAAGATCTTTCATAAAAACACCATTTAATGCACATGAGAGTCATCAGTGTATCATTTAACCAAATCTGTGGGTGTGTCGCTTATCCATTCATCCAGTCCTTACATCCCTTCACTTCAAACCCTTTTGTGTCATTTGGGAGATCTTGAAAATGATTCCGTTCTACATGATTGACACTTTTGACACCATGTAGCTTACTTATCGACTTACAGATAAGTGTGATTCCCTCAGGGATCAGTACTATCTATCTATCTATCTATCTATCTATCTATCTATCTATCTATCTATCTATCTATCTATCTATCTATCTATCTTTAGTGATGTTCATGTGAAGGTCCAGTGCACCATGTGAGGCAGAACCTGTGACAAGAAGTCTTCTGAGCTTTTATGAAGGCATTCAAACAAAATTCAGATCTAAAACACACACACACACACACACACACACACACACACACACACACACACACACACACACACTGAGCGATTAACAAGGTGCTAATCATGTCTTTCGTGTCGAAACATTTGATGTAAGATGTCATGTAGGAGGCTAGGAGCCCTCAGCCGGAAGTGGTGTAGATTTGTTAGCCTGGAGCCCCGCCTCGGCAGTGTGCACTAAGCCGGCGGGTTGTGCTGAAGCCGGAGATGTGGTACAGTGGTACAGTGGTACAGCGGTACAGTGTGGTGTGTTGGGGTTTTTGGGCTGAACCACAGGAGCAGTTGTGTTGATGCAGTGTGGGATGCAGGCACAGGAGAGAAAAACACACCGATTTGTAATCTGTTTCACGTCGTTGCGTTTCCCTGCAGCTGCGTTGTTTGTTGTTTTATGAAGCAGAGGCGGGGATCCGTTTAAACAGCACCGCTTTTCATATGCAGGAGCTAGGCGCTAATTAGCACGTGTTTTGTTGATTGGGACTCCTCTCTGTGCTTTGATTAAGAGCTGTGGCATCCGTGAGAATGATAAGTTCCCCCGTGTGGACCAAAGGACCTGTGGATAATTGACAAGGGAAGGGGAGAAGACTCTGTGTATAGTGTATTCCCTAAGTCCGAGAGGGTAAATGACTTCACACACACACACACACACACACACACACACACAATTGTGGAAGAGAGCAGGGTGCTCATGCATTTTGTTTTTATTATTATTATTATTATTATTATTATTATTATTATGCTGAGTGAATGTGATTTCATTGTGAGAATTCTCCACATGAAGAACATTGCTTTGTGTATTCTTCTTCATGCAGGCTGTGTAAAACCTTCACATCAACATGCTTTAGCCCTTTAGTATCTACAGACTATGCTTTCGAGCTCGAGTCTTTTTCTTGCATGTGTATGCATGCACCAAGACTTTTTTTTTCACAGGATATTAATTTGTATTTATTTCAGATTGTGTGTTTACCGTTATAAACCAGTACAGTTATTCGAACCGTCTGTATGTGTGTTCCATTCATTCCTTCTCAAACCACAAGAAAAGTCATCTGCCCTTCCTTTGCTGCAAGCTACCTCAGTCTGTCTGACATCTCAGAGCAAATAGAGGGGCCAATACACAAACTCAGACAGTGGCCCCTCACTGCCACTAGGCCCTTTTCTTATGTTTGTGTGACCAAACAAGGCATGGCAAATTTGGCAATGGAATCAGATGATCACCAACCTGTGAAGAGCTCCCCAATCCACATCCACACGGCCTCCCTGGATTAGCTGTCTGTTTGGCTAATAATTTTAATCTGGGGATGTAGAAACAGGGTGGTAGTCTTGGAATAAACATCCGATTGCCCCAACTTCCTTCAGGACTTATCAGATGATGATGAGCCTTATGGTTAGTTGATCACCAGCGTTGGCTGTCAGACACATAAGTCAAGATGTCCACTTGCCAGACTAGGAATGTTTTACAATGTCCAGGGGAATGTACACATGAAGAACAAGGGCGGTACAGTGACACTCGTGCAACCTGGACAAGAAAGCGAATCCACTATGTCTGGATAAATATGTCATCAATAATCAGAGATAGACAGATGCTGAATGGCATTTATTTATCAGTAATTGGTTGCACCTGCTTGAGTACTTTCTTAGAATATTTTTCATTAGTAAATTATTGTGATATCAGACTATTGGATTTGGATTGGATCCAAAATCCCTGAGGATTAAAGGCAGAACTGTGTGTATACTTATTTGCCTTGATTTCATTTTTATAAGGCCCATGTGAGATATAGGTGCAACCATTTTTAAGAAAGATTGTGCCAATAGATCACCTTTAAATAATCATATATGTGGCTCAAGTTATGGCTTGTACTATATAGAAACTTATAAAGGGTTAATGAAAAGTTAGTAATTGGTCACGGTGGGGGGGGGGGGGGGGGGGGGATTAGATTTGAATTCCAGGACAGTCAATAACTGAAGGAATCATGGGCCAATTTTACACTTTGCATTTAAGCATTTTATATACATGTTTGCTTTTATGTCGCCATCTCCCCCTCCCATCCCACCCCTGATGTCAGACACACACACACACACACACACCCTCCCTTTCCACCTTTGTCAGCGCGTGAACAGTTGGGGGTCGCGGGTGCATATAAAGTGCGAAGCTCGCTGTCAAAGTGTTTCATTTCCACTCAGTGCTAGAAGGACTAAGAACCTCAGGACTTCTTCGGAGCTAGCCATGGCGTCTGTTCTCGCCTCCTGCTTCCTCTGCGCGCTCGTTCTGGCACTGACAGAAGCATTTACGCACGACGACATGAAGGACGCCCTGCTGAAAAAACTAGGACTGGACGAGGTGCCTCAGATTCAGAAGCGGGACCTGGAGAACCTGGTGGTGCCAGCGCACATTAAGAACAAGTACGTGTCCATGCTGAAGCTTCACCACGAAAGGAGGCGCCGCTCTCTTCCCAGCTTGGCAGGGATTTTACGCGGCATCCCGGGTAACGCAGGTGAGGAGCCTATTATTATTATTGTTGTTGTTGTTGTTGTTGTTTGTGGTTGTTGTTAGACCTTTAGAAAGATGTGCGCGCAATGTCTTTGGCTATCTTATAGGCATCACTGGGTCGTTAGGTTAATAGGTGTTATTCCTTTTAGACATCTCTGGGGAGTTGTTGTATTCTGACACGACACGTCAGCGCGTGGTGTTCGAGATGAACTCCAGGATTCCAGCCAACAGCGAGGTGACCATGGCCGAGCTGAAGCTGTACAAGAAAGCGCCGCACAAGCGCTCCATGCCCGAGAGGAAGGGGCAGAGGCCAGTGAACAACGCGCGAGTCAGCATTTACTGGGTGCAGGTGCTCGGGAACGGCTCGAACCGCACTTCCCTCGTCGACTCCAGGTACGCCGAGAGCGCACACGCCATGTGTCGCTTTCAGTCATCTCTCAGTAGTGCACATGCTTTCTGTCAAAACCAGAACGCTCACTGTGCGCTCCCGCTTTCTCTCCAGGTTGATTCCCATCCATGAATCAGGCTGGAAGAGCTTCGATGTCACGCAGGCTGTGCATTACTGGTCCAAGAGTGAGCAGCACGCACCCATGCACCTGGAGGTGTGGATCGAGGGCGAGAGACCCGGCAGTTACGCAGCGGAAATGGCCAAGAGCGTCCAGTTTACCACGCAGGAGCCGAGCGACATACTGGGCAAACCGGAAGAGCAGGAGATGTGTGAATTGGAACTTCTCAAACCCATTCGTACTGTTGAAAAGTTCCTTCACACACATGAGAAGGTACTGAACCTTTCCATGTTGCTGGTATATTTGGTATTGCAAGTGGATATTTTCTGTGCCTTTCACTTGGAAGTGTGGATATAGTGCGACTTGTCGTTTGGGCTACTTCTTTACACATTCTAGGTAAAAGATACATAGGATAAATGTAGAAAATGTGTACAAACATATATATCCACAGTATATTTATTATATTTCAATGCAATTGTTGTATATTACATTATTACACAGCCAAACATTTAGCCAACAGCATTTATCTTTACGCATTGATTTACTAGAGCTCGTTACTTACATACTTGCATATCCATCCATCCATCCATCCATCCATCCATCCATTCACTCATCCATCCATCCATCCATTCATTCATCCCTCCATCCATCCATCCATCCATTCATTCATTCATTCATTGGATTACTACTATTATTATTGTTACTACTTATTGCTTATCTTTGGTCTAAAAACATGAACGCGTCAAATGCTCTTTTGATCAGATATTCACTTCCCTCCTTCCTCCAGGTCCCACGGCGACTGCGAGCCGAACAGGAGTAAGGAGCTGTGCTGCCGTGAGGAGTACTTCATTAACTTCCGCGCTCTCACCTGGACGCAGTACTGGGTGATCGAGCCTGCGGGCTATCAGGCGTTCCGCTGTGCGGGGGGCTGCAGGCAGCCGCAGCGCGGGCTGTACACCTACGGCCAGAGGAAATGCGCGGTGGTGGAGAGCGCCCCGCTGCCCATGATGTACCTGGTGAAAAAGGGCGATTACACCGAAATCGAAGTGGCCGAATTTCCGAACATGATCGTGGAGAAGTGCGGCTGCGCCATGGACAACGCTTCCCTCGTGTGACTCCAAACGCCTCTTACAAACAAACACACAGTACTTACAGCTTCCTTTAAGCCTGGCCCTTTTTCTTTTCTGCTTTCTTTCTTTCTTTTTTTAAATGAACATTGACCTCTGGCCTGGCTGAACTACCTCAAGCACTTTGTATTAAGTTTGTATGTATTTGGTATAATGAAACGTATTATTATTTTTATTTTTATTACTATTATTTTTTATTATTATTGTTATTGATTGCTTTTTTTTGCATTGGCAACCGACATTAAACGCTGGAATGAACTGGAAGTTATTCTGGACTGCGTTTTGACTGGGTTGTGTGTATGTAGTAAACTATTTTTCACTGATATGTGTGTGTGTGTGTGTGTGTGTGTGTGTGTGTGTGTGTGTGTGTGTGCTCGTGGTGTTCATTCGGATGCGCAGCTTTGCTTATTGCAGTGTTTGTGTTTGCATGGAGCGCAGACTGCTGGCACACAACTCCATCCCAGCTTTGTTTACTCTGATTTGCATACCCGACCTGCACTGCGTGCACCACAGCACTTCATCTGACATTTGAAAAAGAAAGAAAGAAAGTCAAATGTCTTTTAAAACTTGTGAAAGTGGATTATGCCTAATGTAAGTGACGTGTAACGTAAGAGCAGAAGTCAATGCACTCGGGCTACAGGTCGCAGGCTGTGCGCCAGAAGGATTCTCTCCAAGTGTGGTGAATTTGCGCGTGTAATTCAACTGGAAACGCAAGAAGCATGCTGAAAATAGGGGGCAAGAATAGCAACGCTCTTGCGCTTGAGTGAAGGGGGAAGACTGTGCATAGCCTATGATATCAGCTGGCAAATCGTTTATCAAAAGAAAGACGAAGTACCAAATGTAGTTCAATTTTTCCATCCAAAACCACCTTGCCTTAAATGACTTGGAAAATAGCATGTTAGTTAATATCAGATGTCATATAAGATGAAATCAGGGGCACTCTATGGCAAAGAGTTTGTGGACAGCTGACCATCA
>CM074963.1:1504889-1518106 GCA_037577455.1 Pangasius macronema
TGAACCCCAGACCTCCTCACCAACATCAGTGTCTGATCTCACTAATGCTGATGTCCCTAATGGATATATGATTGGATCCATGAAACACCCCACAACTATGGTTACATGACACTGAGGGATTTTATGCACATTAAATGGTGTTTATATGAAGCATCCTAAGAAGCCAGGAAATAAGTAGTAGTGGGTAATGACCATAGATTTTTGGCATGTCAGGACAACATTAATAATGACATATTAACAATTTTGTTTGAGGTTGCCAAATTTCAGCAAGTTTCCAGCCCAACTACATCTCAAAAACCACACAAGACTGAAACTAGCCCAACAAACTCAGCCACTGGAAAACAGAGGCATGTTTTTCTCAGCCTTTGTGTGGGATGTCCTGACAAATCCATCATCTCCTTTTCCCTCTCTCAATCTTATCATCTATCCTACAACATAAATGCTTCTGTACATCATAGACACACTGACTGCTCTTACACCATGCCAAGTGTACTACATTTAATTCCAGTCATTTGCTATAAAACTATATCTGGGTGACTAGAATATTTTTAAAACAACCAAATTTGGCTAAAAACTACAACCCTGTAATGAACTGTCCTGTCCGCTGCTCCTCCCCCGAGCATGGGGCAGAGTGATTCCTGTCCCAATGGGCCATATCATTTTAGAGATTGATACTGAAATTTAATTTATAATCTTGTTTTATGCTGCTACTGCAAGAAAGAAATTATAGCATGTTATTTATAAAATAGTGGTGGTGATTTTAGTTAGTCTGTTCATATTAAAGTTTACAAAAACAGTCGTTATGGATTTATTACTTAATAACTGGCAAGCTAACTTCAAAGCCATATCAGGAATGAATGCAAAGTGGTTTAACATTGATGATATCAGTAAACTGGTACATTCAGGAAGTAAACATATGCATCAAGGCTGTCATGGAGTCGTCGCCTCTCGCCAGCTTTCACCACAGCCAACATCAAGGCCTCCACCATCTGCACGCTGAGCTTTATCAAGGATTCCAGGCTCTACCGCAGGCAGAAGAAGATCAGCAAGTGCTTCAGAGCTGGGTTCAGCCGATCGTGTAATCCAGCAGCAGTCACAGTGGGGCTCCACATCACACTCATGAAGATGGGGCTCCATATGAACCAGGAACATTTGTGGAGCTCATTCAGTGTATGGGGCTGGCCAGAAACACAGTGGGCATTCCGTCTGTTACCCCTACTATCAGGGGGAAAGCCAGAAGTGGAAGGAGTGAAACCTGATGTGGCCTTCTACTGTTGTAGCTCATCCACCTCAAGGTTCAATGTGTTGTACATTCTGAGATGCTTTTCTGCTCACCACAGTTGTAAAGAGTGATTATTTGAGTTACTATAGACTTCCAGTCAGCTCAGATCAGTCTGGTCATTCTCCTCTGATCTCTCTCATCAAGGTGTTTCAGCCTGCAGACCCTCTGCTCACAGGATGTTTTTTGTTTTTCGCACCATTCTGTGTAAACTGTAGAGACTGTTGTGTGTGAAAATCCCAGGAGATCAGCAGTTTCTGAAATACTCAAACCAGCCCATCTGGTTCCAACCACAGTGCCACAGTTAAAGCCACAGAGATCACACTTTTTCCCAGTTATGATTTTTGGTGTGAACATTAACTGAAGCTCTTGACCTGCATCTGCATGATTTCATGCATTGTACTGCTGCCACATGATTGGCTGATTAGTTTACAGCACTAAATATACACATTTGTACAGGTACATTTGTAAATGTACAGGTGCTCCTTTTAAAGTGGACAGTGAGTGTACATGACTAGCTTTCTTTTTCCAGCATGCAGTAATAAAGGGCTTCTCAAATGGTTTTTGCCCAATGACACCAACCTACTTTTTTTAAATTTCAGATTTACAAATTTAGGACTGTAACAGCAAGTGACTAAAAACTAAAAGACTATTCCTTGCACAGGCATAGCTACATTACCTACATACCTACTGTTGTACAGAAATACAACATTTCAAAAACAAGTCAGTTGTTTGAAAGGACCACATCTCTTTCCGCTGTCACATTTAGCTTCAAACAATACATAAGGAATAAATTCGGAGAGGGCATGTTGTTATAGGAAGAGAGGCTGGCTGCGAGCCAGGTTCAGATCTGCCTGCGTAGCCTGTGCACAACTGGGGGATAAAAAGGTCACATCAAATTGAAAACACTGCCCTTACATTCAAAAGAAGCTCCAGAACACTGGTCTCCTAACCTTATGCAAATACCATAGTGAAAATGTGGGCGTGGTTAAATCACTGTGGTGCAGAACGTGACGTACAGATCAGTCTAGTGAACGTTTGCGATTTTGCACGTACTGTTCACGTCGTACTTCATCGTGTAGAAGGTGTTGCACATAACTTCCCTGTGAATGTTTTGACTGGTTTGGAAGACAGCATGGAAGTGGTGAAGTAAGGCAAAAGAGCACCAACGGAAACCGTTTCATATGTTTATTACAGTCTTAAACGCCATGGACACCTTTGCAATATCAAACTAGAACACGTTAACCTTGTAAGATAAATAGCACAATACAAAACTTTATAAGTAAATCAAAGGACACTTTTAATGCATCAAGCCACAATGCCCTAAACCCACTCGTGTAACTCCAGCGCTTTATAGACCTTTGTTATAATCTCAACTCTCATGCTCCTCAGAAGTATATTAATAATACAGTATTTATAGTTTATATGGAAAAGACCTAATTTAAGGGGGAAAGAAATGCCAGTGTGAAATACCAGTTAGTATGCTCTAGGGTAAAACACACAAACTTCAATATGGTGCAAGGTTCCTAATTACAGTTAATAAAATAGCTGCCAAGATATTGGTGGTCATTTTCCACCACATTCCTAGAATTGCACCAGTCCAAGACAAACATTCAAACACAAAAAGAACAGGGCTTCGAATTGACACCAACTACATCTTGGTACTGACTGACAATTATATGCATTTTTATTTTGTTTGTTTATGATGAATTTCTGAAAGCAGCTGTGAAAGAAATAATATTCAGGAGGCTACATTTTGGTCAAGACCAGCTACTTGGACGATGACTTGTTACATTTACCTTCTACTTTACCATCCTTCCTGTACACACTCAACAAAATAAAACGGTGTAAGAAATCTGCACCTAAATGGACATTCGAGAGCAGGGCTTCCGGGGTTATCTATCAGAGTGTAAAGACATGCGTGATATTTCTATAAAGCAGGCAAAACTTTTGGACCGGTTAAAAGAAAATAATTAAATGTTTCATACTACTAGAAGCATGTAGGTCTATATTATACTTAAGAAGTTGCAGAGTGTGTAACATATTGCACGGTTACTACTACTAAAGTAGCACTGGCATGAGAAAGTAAAATGCATCGTTACAGGACTTAAACAGCTCCTGATCCTTTTGGTGCGAGTATGTGACAAAAACCAAAAACAAAAAAACAGCTATGATCTCCAATATGAATAGCATCAGTGCCTCTGGATCGGATATAACCAAGCTGCAGAAAAAGCTCCATTTTCCTTAATATGTTTAATATTCTAAAGCCGAGACGGGCTAGAGAGAAATGTAATCAGTTTCTTCAAAGGCTAGCTCATTTGATGTAGCTTATAGAAGTCGATTATAAAACTAAAAAAAAAAAAAAAAACAATCCAAGTTGTACAAAAGCAAGTAACCCATTTATTGTAAACCTATGGAGTTTAACTAGTACATATTGGACTGAAACACAAAATGACAGGGAAAAAACAACAAGTTAGGGGTAAAATAGAATGATGTTCTGATGATCGGTGAACAGGCTTTTTGCCGCTAAATCACTACAACTGCCTTTTCATAGCCTCTAAAATGTGACCATCAGATCCGCAAGATCTGATTCGCAAATGCCATGATCCTTTCACAAAAACGTACTTGCAAAATAATAATTTACACTTAGTAAAAATGACAATAAAATCCACAACTCTGAAATTCAAAAAGCATCCCATGCAGAACAAACAGAACAATGTGGTTCTTGATAAGGATATCAAAACATGAGGTCTAGAATAAGAAAAGAGAGAGAGAGAGAGAGAGAGAGAGAGAGAGAGAGAGAGAGAGAGAGAGAGAGAACGAGGGTGAATTTTTCTTCTTCTACAAACGGGTATGGAAAAGGGAACCCCTCACATCTATGGGGGACCTGATGTTGGGATGTGGAATGCATGTCCACGTGTAAATTATCTTAAAACACGTTTTATCATTTTAAAAGACAGTAAAAGTAGATCGTTGGGGCTCTGTGGCCACACGAGGGAGTTCTCCACATGCCACCAGTCTTTAATACAAAAGCCCGCTTAGTAATATCCAGGGTGGTACTGCTGACTCCACGGCTTCTGGTTCCAGAACTAAGGGGTTAAGAAGAGGGTCTTGATCATAATCAGAGGAAAGGAGCTCAGTACATCAGTACGTGCTTAACACAACGTTATTCTTTCTGAATTGATTCATTCCCAAGTTACTATTTAACATTTCATCACCAAGGCTCTCGTTTAGCAAAGCGGTCTTTACGATAAGTATGCTCTTATATGCTTACCCCCTGCTGCCAGCTCTGATTGAAGGCTTGGGCTTTATTCATGCCAAAGTTTCCATTCCTGTTGCCAAAGCCACCACGATTCTGCTGGTTTCCTCCACGGCCACGGAATTTCTACAAAAATAAAACAAAAACAAAAACCGTTACTTATGCACATATGTAAGGCATGAAAATAATGATACAGATGTGACACTGGTTTGCTTTCCTCTTTTCCCCCCCAGTTAATGTAAAGAAGGATTCTCTGCATGTTAGCCAGACTTGCCTGGTTGAAATTGCCCCTGCTGGGTCCACCACCGTGTGCACCTCCTCCACGGTTCATGTTGCCTCTGTGCATTGGCTTTCCGCGGTTCATGGCTCCACCTCTGTGTGCGATGTTGCCCATGCCACCTCTGGCAGGAGCTCCTCTAGGCACCATGCTCCTGTTCGGGGGTCCTCCAGCACCGCGGCCAAAGCTGCCACGGCTTGGGAAGCCGCCTCTGAAGGCAGGAGGTGGCAGAGCGCCTCGGGGCGGCCGACCAAAGCCTCCACGGGGACCAGGCACTAGCAGAAAACGGTTAACCTTCAATCACTGTACGGTAGGAGCATGGCATTCAGACATTCCTGCAGCCCATAGGTGCAAGGAGATGGTACTCTCTGCAGAACCTAAAGTCCTGGGGGCAGAGCTGGACCTGACCCTTTAAGCCTAACCCAAACCCCCAAGATGATATACTAACAGAACAGACAGACAGACCGTCTCCTCACCCTGGAGACCCCCCCCCCCCCAGGAAGAGCTCAGCTGTCAGAATGTAAGTGTAATATATATATATATAAAATGTCAGTATACAGGTCAGTGCCAAATGCTTCTACACTCCGAATCCTTTTCAGACTGTCTCAAGTGCTTGGTTCACTGAATGAATCTGTTCTGTCAAGATCATGTGACTAATATTAGTAAATCTGATTGGTCAAGGGACTGCATCTTTCATATGGCTATAGTTCATATACAGCAGATTCGAGAGGGACCCCCTCTTGTTTATGTCAAAACTTGGCAAAGATTCACACAGAAGCACTGTTACTTCCTGAAGTATCAGACATACGGCAAGTCTATCATTCAGTAGATCTCCACTTCTGCTTTGTATACAGACGATTCAGGTATCATGTGCAATCGCTGCTCCTGCTCTGTTGCTTGCTTTTCTGTGTTTGTTTCTATTTAGGGTTATAATTTCTTACTGTATACAGTTAAAATATCTTTAAAAAATTCCAGCCGTCTTGTCCTTAATAAACACAAAGTTACATCTGTGTTGAATGTCCTGTGGCCACATGCACATACTCCAGTATCTACATTTACAACATGGCGATAAATTTTTATCACAGACACAGAAAAGAAATGCATGCTAGGTGGAAAGTGATGTTCTTACTTCCTCTGAAGTTGCCACGGTTCTGGAAAGCTCCTCTGCCCCCTCGTGGACCCGGGCCACCTCCCCTGTTGAACTGGCCTTTGCCCCCTCGGCTGCGAGCGCCGCCTTTCTTGGGCGTGCCTTGGTTGGGCTTCTTCTCTGGAGGCAAGGCACTCTTGCTCTCCTCTTTGTATTGCTCCAAGAGCTTGGTAGCCTCCTCCTTCTGCAGCTCCACATAGGTGACCTCTGAGAAGCAGTCGCCCACTTCTGGCAATGTGTATATGCCTGTACAGGAGAGGCATCAAACTCAATTTCAGCTCGGGCCACATCAGCATGTGAAGAGCCAAAAAAATGAAGGACATTGTGGTGTTAACTAGCATTGGTCCACTGTTCCTTTCATTTTACAAACACACCCAGAGGATTCCAAGAATGAGGGCGCAGTCTTTGTCTCAGCAAATTTAAGTCTTTACCCTACCTTCTTAAAAACACTACACACACACACCGGTGTAAAAACTGCTACGGTGAGCCATGGGGCGCTCCACTCTGCAGATGTGTGGCTACTGGACGTCGCAGTATAGCCGCGCATTACACAGACTATTCATGAACAACCGATATGTTATCGCGCTGCTTGGACAGTTTCATTTGAGCCACCAAACGCACGAGAACATGTCGTGATCTTATTATAGGGTATAATACGGTTTTATCTAAGGCAGATACAATCTTAGATACAATCTTATAAGGTCACGAAGTGTTAACCTGTACAGTGGGAGACAGGCACACCGTCAGTGGAAATACATGTGTTTAATACCTCCGCGTTCTTTATTGCACTAATTAAAATTATCAGCATATTATCTAAGCGTGAGCTGTAGAGCAACGGTCTGCCTGGGCCTGCACTGGGAAATACCTGTGAATACACAATCCTGTTACTGCGCTGAATATTTACACTATTATATATGTACTTATTTTTATCTCAAAACAGACAGCTGCGATTAGGAATAAATAAAACTCCTGGATATAAAGAAAGACTGCTGCAGTTCCCCCCCCCATGAAATCAAGTTTCTCTACAGTTTCTCTTTTCAAATGCAGTTCCCAGAACACTCCTTGTAGCTAAATGACGTACGGCTAAATGAGAGCTCACCCTTCATCTTGAGCACAGCATGCTCAGGGACATCTTTGCCGTCAGTTTCAGCTTTCTTTTGAGTCCGCTCCTTGTAGGCCTCATCTGTGGGCAGGACCACAACAGCTTTGCGCTGGAAGCCAGCAAACAGGCACATCTTCCTCCTCTGGGCAGCAGCAGAAACGTTGGTCTTGCAGGGAGAAAGGCAAGGAGCAGATGAGTGAACTCAGTACTACACCAAATAAAATAAAAATAAAAAAAACCCACACAAACCTCCTCCCAGGGACACAAATTGCCAACGAGCTCTTACCTGATCCAAAATGTAGTTCCTCTTCTTGCGGGCAGCAATCTCAATGAACTTGCCAAGGAAGAGAGGTGCACTCTGGGAGATGGCAGTGAGTTTTGCTGTGTCTTTGTTCTGTCGCTTCAAACTGTTAATCTGTAGATGATGAGATGTTTAGCCATATGCATTACAGTCACTTGAAGAAGAAGAAGAAAAAAAAAAAAAAAGATAAGTTGTAGAAATGCACTTGGGAACAGATGAGAACGCTCACCATCATCTTTTCCACAATGGTGTTAGTTCCCAGAATTGTGTATTTTCCAGGGTTCTCCTCGACATGCTTCATCACCCATGAGGTCTTCCCGGATCCAGGGAGGCCAACCATGACAATGACCTAGAGGATCAAGATGAAAAGATATTTATGGGTACATAACAGCAGTGTACACGGTCATTTAAAATAAAGAAAAAAAACACCACACAAAACACGAGACTTGCTGGGCTGCTCAAGTTACCTCACAGTCTTTCTTGGTCTCGGGTCCTTTGGGTCCACGCTCACGTTCATCCACAGGGATTTGCTGGAGGAAGGTGAAGCCCTCTGGCTGAGGAAAATACGGCGTCTCCTTCTGCCCGAAGTTGAATTCCACAGCGCAGTTGTGGCAGAGGACATGTGGGAAGAGCGCACGTCCAGCCAGAGCCTCCTTACTGACTTTGAACGCCACACCGAGATCCTTCCCATTCTTAGAATAGGAAATTTCAACTTCATCCCCATCAAAATTCTGTGTTAAAGACATATAAAAACATTTAAAAAAAAAAGGCAAGACAAAAGGGCAGAGTGCATACTCGTATTCTACTGAAATGAATCAAGCTCTGAGATACAGGCTACAATTCTTACAATGGAGCAGCCAACAACATCGTTTTCATCAAAAGCCTCGCCGTAGTCTTCAGTCACACAGTTCGCCGTCTTCTTCCCCTTGACTGCGAAAGAGTAAGAATACTCCTCCTCACCTAGCGAGAATCAAAGGCATATGAACCACACGTTAACGTGGAGCAGTACACCGCGGAAAGCGCAGAATGCATCTGTTCTTTTCATGGCACGCAATCCTAAACACCAAGCTTGGGAAGACGGACAGTATGGGAATCGCCAACAGATTACGACTACTGCGATTTAAAACGTCTGCAGCTTCAAGATCGACAAAAATAGAAGAAGAAGAACAAAAGAAAAGTATGTTACATCCTGTGTAATGCGTTTCCTTTTCACCCATTTTATCATCCTGTAAGAACCTTAATAACCTGCTGTCTGACTTTAAAGCAGAGCAACAAAACAGCATCTTCCGATGCACCTTAGCTTCCCTTAAAGCTGTGAATGTCGTCACTCGCAACACATGAACAGAAGATTAAACTGAGAAAATGAAACGTGTTGTTTATCAGGACGACTTCTTTATAGAGGAACTGAATAAGCATCTCCGCTGCTCTTCACAGAGCATGTGTAGTTTATATAAGTTAATTTCAATTTCAAATAATACAGTCTTGTCTTCTCTGCAGCATTCTTCACCTTCTTAACAGGTAATATCTATATCCATATCCATATCTATCTATCTATATATCTATCTATCTATCTATCTATCTAAAAGACTAAACGCTAGAGACATTAGAGATTACAGCTACAGCAGTCTTATAAGCGGCTTAATGATGCGCTGTGGTCATGACGTGTTGCATGTACCTGGCTACAGTATTATGGCAAGTGCACTTACCTAGCAGCAAACTGCCATTAGCCAGGGACCAGCCAATCTGCACATCATGGACATCCATGTTCTTACTCTTCACGTGCTTCACAGGGATCTTCTCAATGATCTGCAGGTTTCACAAGTCATTCAGACGCCCGATTTACTCGGCAGAGAGATAAGACGCATGCAGTGTATGAAGGGCCGCGATTCTCACCTTCATCTCAATGCAGGCTTTGCCTTTGTTCACGCCGTAGGAAGCCCGGCCACCAGCCCAAAGGTAGGCAAAGCTCTCCATCGTGAGCGAAGTGGCGCTGTAGCGGTCTCGTGACACTTTGAAGTGCAGGTCACAGTTGTCTGCGCAAACAAAGAGATACGAGGGTCAGGGAGGTGTGCGCACACAACTCTACACACAGGTGTCGGGTGCACGTTGTCACACAGAAACTCACATGGGTCCAGACACACCAGAGTATCATCAAACTCCTCATCCTCTTCCTCCAGAGGTGGCAGGGGAGATTTGGCCCTGAAACAGACGAGGCAGAGCCATTACACCCAGAAGACAAAGGGATAACGAGCCCTGACTGGAGCACACTGGCACAACAATCCAGATTAAAAGGACTACCTCTGCCACAGCAGTGAGATTTAAATAAAAATATGGACATCATTATGGAAGGACATAAGACTTAGCTTGGTTTCGCATAGGAAATGTCTTTAAGGTCTAATCAGAGAGCATGGATCCTAAAAAAAAAGCTGTTGGGCTTTGCTGTTACAGAAACTAATAATAAAATAGATAAAGCCTCATCACTGATCAAAGGAGACTTGATTTTCAATGTGTTTAAATTATTAAAAAGCCCTCTGGTATATTCATATCCCCAAGCTGTGTCTCATGTAGGACATGATGAGCCAAATACTTACACAGGAATAGACTCCTACAGAGGGTACAAGTCTGAAACTTATCGATTTTAAGAAATAAACGTTACATTGGAAAGAAAAAAAAAAAATAAAGTGTTCAATTCTAATGTGCCACATAAAACAGATATCATACTCACCTGCTTAACAAGCAAGAACTAAAAACATACCGTCTTACCTTCCTTCACACACACACACACACGCATACACTCAAAAAGGGAAACAAAATAAACAAAACGAAACCAATACCAAGAAATACAAAGACAAGGAACGCAATACAAATCTGTATCTGACGTCCAGAGAAACAATTACACAAAAAAAAAACCTTGAGTAAATAATCCTGCAAGAGAACATTAGGTCAGAGAACAGCTACATGTGCAATGCATGCAAGCCACGAAGAATGAACGCTGGAACTTTGCCACAACGACCCCATCCTGCTCGTTATCTCCTGCATGTGGTTCGTTACCGGGACACCGCAATCGCCACAAGGCATGCGTTCGGCTACATGACACGCTGAAATCTGGACATAACGCCCCTCGTCCCTTAGCCCTTTGAGCCAAAGGAGTGCTTTCACAAACCATATGTGCGTACAACAATGTCCCTGCCAAACAGTATGAGGAACAATGACATGGTTTTAAAACTTAAATCCAAATAAAGATATAGATTCTGCAGTCTTCTCAGGCATTTTACACAAAAAGCACTGCAAGGTAAGGTTGTTTTTTTTAAAGAATAACCCTCAAATGGTTTATATTTTATTAAAGAGGGTGTTTTTTTTGGATATTATAGGTAAGGCATTGGCTTTTAAAGCCAATACATATTAAAAGTGGCACTTCGGGGATAATGAAGGCCATTACTCCCATCCTTACCGGCTGTATTTGCTTTCTTCAATAAATTCAAAGTAGCCCCTTCCATGTTCCTCTCGGCGTCTCTTAACACCCTTCTTATTCTTCTGATCAGCACTGATGTCTTTGTCCGCATCTCCTTTGAAAATAAAACAAACAGTGATGAAATGCTCAGGCGTGCTGGACCCTGGTTAAGGGTGGCCCACACATCCAGGAGCTCTCAGAGGCCTCCTTACCACACGCTTACTCAAGTATTCAGTTGACCACCTCTGATGAGTTTAAAAAAAGAAAAGGAGAAAAAAAAAAGAAAAAAAAAGTGTATTCATGCTCTAGATATATATCTCTATATATATCAGGGTGAGAAGCCCATTCTGGAGGAAATGAACCAGAAGCTTAACATTACATTTCAAATAATATGAGCAAAGAGCAAGAATCATTTTTTAGTTTTATATTGATTTACACTCAGTCCTTTGTGCCCCCCTCCCACACAAGATAAAGGGAGAATACACATGTGTGTGTATAAATACACCTGGAAAAGGTTTAACTTCATGACCAGTTACTTACATGCTGATCATGTTTCCAGCACAGACGCGGCACCTGACGTGACCTCGGTTAGCTTCAGGGCTAATCGGATTAATCAACATGTAGACCCACATTACACACATACACTTTTATATTTATTTACACGTAGAGAAAAAGAGCTAACAAGCTGCAGTCCTGCACCAGAACCGAAAAACATATCCGTGTTTAACACCTCTAAAGTCGGATAAGAATAACAAATTAGCAAATGATGCTAGACAAAAAAACCGCTCTCACCAGCAGGAGCCGTGTGTTTATCAGGTATAACCTCTAGTGACCGAAGAAATCTTTTTAAAATGATAAAGATTAAAAAAAACAAAACAAAAAACACCCATACAAGGAAATGTATCAGTTGCCTGAACAAGAACAGGAGGCCCCTGCGCTAGCTCTCTCTCTCTCTGCGCTCATTGTCCCCGCAGCAGCGCGGCGCTAGCGGCCGCACAGATCCGCTCCGTCTCCAGGATACCCGGATAGGCTAATGCTAGGCTAGTTAGCTCGCTGGCTAACGGGGTGGAGAGTGCGCCGGGATTCCGGGCCGAACCTGCACAATAAGCGCAAGAAAGAATCTCACCTAATAAAATAAAGCACGACACCAATAAGCTAAGATTACACAAACCCGCCGAGAAGCCGCTCTGCCTACGCTAAGCTAAGCGCTTAATCCACCGCACGAGCGACAAGCCGCTAAACGGGCCACAGCGTGAAGGCTCGCGCTTTAACCCCTGCAGCGGAACTCACCCTCAGCCGCCTGCGACTCGCGCTCACCGTCCTCTTCCTCGATTTTATCGGCGGCGTCGTCTTCCTCCTCCTCCTCTTCTTCTTCCTCTTCGTCCTCGTCGAACGCTTTGTCTATCTCAATCCCGGCGTCTCCATCTTCTTCCTCCTGCTCCTCCTCCTCCTCGTCGGCCATTTCGTCGTCCTGCCCAATGTCCTCCTCGCAGTTGCCCTGCTCGCTCTCCGGCGCGCCGCCGCCTCCATTTTCCTCCTCGGCCTCCATGTTCTCTCCCGCGGGCTCTTCGTCCTCCTCCAGCTCTTCGCCCATGTACTCTTGCTCGAGCTCAGCGCTATGCCCTTCGGCGCCATTTTCCTCCTCTTCGTCTTCCGCCTCGAGCGCGGCATCTCCGGCTTGGGCCTCGGCGTCGAGCGCGGCCTGCAGCCGGTCCATGAGCTCGGCCTTCAGGCCCTTATCCGAGAGCTGCCGCTTTTTCAGCTCGTCCTTCAGCTCGTTCACCTTCAGCTTCTTCACGTTAATCGTGCTCATGTTTGCTCTTGCTTTACAAGTAGGAAGTACAGGTCTGGTTCGGATGTAAAATGTTTCTGTCGCGCCTCAGGACAACAAAGAGCCGCCTGCTTCAGACTCCACAGCGCCGAGCCGCGTTGATCCCCGACCGCGCCGACTCTCGTAAAATCCGCTCCCGCTTCGGCAGCGCTGGGCGGAGCCTCGCGACAGGACACGCCCCCGGTGACGTCACCTCCCGCCTCGGGGCCTCAGTACCCGGTTGCTGTAGGAAAAACAATGGAATTTATTCATGTGGGAGTTTTTACTTTTTCCCCCTGAGCCTGAGGAAAATACAACTAAAGCCCCTCAAATTATACACATTCATGTCGAAATTTCTACTGCTGATGTTATATTTGCTTTGAGATCGATTTTGCCTTGCAGTCTCTTATTTATTTTTATTTATTTATTTATTACCTTTTGTTTTTGTCTCCTTACTTCACCTGCTCACCATCTGAGCACAATATCTTATAGCCCTATTTTTGCTGTGTGTATTTGAGACACATGATACATAATATATATATATATATATATATATATATATATATATATATATATATATATATATAGATA
>CM074963.1:1518206-1530775 GCA_037577455.1 Pangasius macronema
TATATCCACCTTCCTTCTCTCCATCATATCAGCCAGCTCTCTACCTTTCCCTGTCATAGTACCAACATTCAGAGTTCTTACCTTTCCTCTGCTCTCTCTGTCTACACACTCTCCTGCCTCCTCTACGTCTTCGACCAACAGTAGCCCAATTTCCACCGGCGCCCTTTAGGTCAACGGCGCCGATGGCAGTCATTGTTAACCTGGGCCTCGACCGATCCAGTATGAAATTCGGAGTACTGACGATTTGCATGATTTAATTTGGCAACGTTTTATGCTGGATGCCCTTCCTGACGCACCCCTCTCTATTTATCTGGGCTTGGGACCGGTATAGAAGTCACTGGACTGTCACCCCCATGGCTAGATTGTTGTTTTTATATATCAGGGCCTAAATAATAATCCTCAACAACTTATATAAACAAACAAATAAGCTCAGATGACAAAAAACAAAACAAAACAAAACAAAAAAAACAGATTTCAATATGTAGTATTTTTTTTTCCCAAAAACAAACCAGGCAGGAAAAATAAGTACCCTCTTCATACTTCCATAAACACTAAGAGAGTAAATTGCAGTCAAGTGTTACTAATGAAATGCACAAGATTTTGGGTTATAAGGCCATCTCCAAACAACTTGAAATTCACCATTCTACAGTGAGAAGGACTGTTTACAAAAAAATCTTCCCAGGAGCAGGCATCCCTGCAAATTCAGTCCAAGATCAGACTGATAAATGCTCAGAAAACCCCAAGAGCTACCTCATGTGACCTACAGACTTCTGTAAACATTAAATATTTATGCTCATGAAAGCACATCAGAAAAACACTGAACAAATAGAGACTGAACAAAACCCCTTCTGTCCAATAAATAATATGGAGCATAACTTAGGTTTGCAAAATTGCATCTGAACAAACCACAAAAGTTCTGGAGCAATATCCTTTGGACTGATGAGACCAAATTGGAGATGTTTGGTGAAAACCAACCACAGTGTATCACCACAAACACCTCATACCAACTGCCAAGCATGGTGGTGGAGGGGTGATGATTTGGGCTTGTTCTGCAGCCACAGAACCTGGGAAACCTGCAGTCAATGAGACCACTTTATACCAGAAGATTCTTGAGACAAATGTGAGGCCATCTGTCCAGCAGCTTAAGCTGGTCTGAAATTGGACAAGCAACAGGACGATGATCTCAAGCACAGCAGCAAATCGACATCTAAATGGCTAAAGAAGAAAAAATGAAGGTGTTCCAATGGCCAAGTCAAAGACTTCAACTTCAGTGAGATGCTCTGGTGAGATCTTACGGGCACTGTGCATAAATGAATGCCCTCAAACATCAAAGAACTGAAGCAGTGTTGTAAAGAAGAGTGGGCCAAAATTACACCAAAACGATGTGAGATACTGATAAACTCCTACAGAAAATGTTTAATTCAAGTTATTGTTCCTAAAAGCGGTTCTACATGTTGCCTATTTTCAGGCAACAAAAGTCAGCAGTAGTAAGGTCTGAGACAGTGGAGATAGGCAGGGACTTTCTAGCTAGATACGGCTTAGTTAGCCACAAAAATTAATGTTAGCTTACGATTTTACAACGGCTCATGAGCTATTTATTTAACGGTACATGTACACCTGTGCTCGACTCTTAATTTTAGCATAAATCTGTGCATGGGCTGTGATTAATGCACATGTCTGTAATTGTAATTTAATTGGGTACATTTTACAAGGATTTTGGTAGATTTTACTATAAATTTTATAATACATAATATGCCAAATGTAAAGTTTAATCACCTTTCTGAAGTATGTTTTTTACTGTAGTGAATTAGGGAACTGGTGTGAATTTTACCTAAAATCACAAACTGCAGTTGATAACTGCAGTTATTTTAAATAAAATTTATGTAACTGATGCATATTATATTTACTGGCTCCAGAAATAATTTTTTACAGTGAAGAAGACGGGTAACCACTGTCTAATTGTGAATCCCAGTTGACTATACAATCTATAATATACTGTATACCATAATGCTATAATAATATACTGTATATAATATATATATTAATATATATATTAATGTGTTTCCTGTATGGGTGTAATGAGATGGGCTCTATATCCTCTCCCTGACCTGGATAAAGCAGTTATTGGAAATGAATGAATGTTAGGAATAGATAATACACTGACATAATGCCCTGTCTCAGAATAATAAAAAAAACCCCTCACTGTCATGTATTTGGTCCACTTTAATGGGTGCCATGTTTGTTCTGTTCTGCAGTCCTGGCCTTCCTGTTTAATGCATGAACATAAGTACTATAAATGAAATGAACGATTAGCTAACAAAGTCAACAGTTAATCTTAGATGAATAGATTAGATGTGTATTTGGCTCACAAGAGTCTTACAAGAGGTTTGTGGAGATTTCAATTTCTAATAACTTTCTTTGGAATGCTTTCAAACAGAAACACTACATCAACACCTCGATCATGTTAGTATACAACAGGGCGCTTGACAGCAAACTGGTGTATTGGTGGTCATATGTTTTTACCCATATCTGCCTGTCGAAGGGGGGCGCTATTTCCGTGTGCTACTGCTGGCAGTGAAGGGCAGAAGGACTCACTGCACTGATTCGATTCGTCTGAACGACCAGTTTAAGTGAATCGAAATATATGACTTTGCGTCATCAGCGTGGCATCTAGTGACATTGTGTAGATGATTTACAATTCAGTAATCTAAAATCAGAAGTTTTATATTGTCACTTTGTGTAGGTCACATAAAATATTTTATTATATGAATTTTGCACTGTGATAATACAGTGGTGGACAAACCAAGATCACATTTAAACCTGGATTAACCAAGTTTAATTTTTAAAAAATACCATATAAGCATATATATATATATATATACAGATAGATAGATAGATAGATAGATAGATAGATAGATAGATAGATAGATAGATAGACTGTATTTCTATTATATTTATAATTCAAATAAGAACTTGTCCAGAGCCTCTGCAGTTTGTTCTTGCAAATCAAAAAGACTCGTTTAAATGAATCGATTCGTTTATGAATCTCCCTTCAGCATCTCTCCATGCGGTAACCAAAACAGGTCCCGAGCTTCAGGTCTCCTGACAATAACTGGGTGGCACCCTTCTTCTGCTCGGACTTGGAAAACACAATGAAGGCGGAAAAACAGCGCTTTTGCTTCTTCTTCTTCTTCTTTTTTTCCCTCTGGTTTTGTTTTTATTCCCAGCTAAGCAGGCCAGTCCAGGCAAATGTATTAGGCCTAACAGTTTAATAATTAGCCTGACACAGTTAAACTGAGTTAAGTGAAGATAAGGCGAGTCTCCGGGAGATCAGGTGAGAGACTGCTGAGTGGATGGAGCGCGTGAATCACGGCACCGAGCGCAGAACTCTTCACACACTGTTTCCGTGTTGATGCGCGTGCGGCGGCGCCCACAACCTTCTTTCACCACTCGAGTTTAACGGGAGAGCCTACAGGTTACAGACTTCACAACCGCGTCTTTGTGTACAATGGGGTCTTCGGAAATAGCTCGGAAACAAAGATATGTAAGTATAAAGCTACGTGAATCTAACGCACCTGGTTATTTTAATGCGCCTCATGCGCAACCACAGGTGGTGTTTCATACGGTTTTTTTTAACATCGCATAACTGCATACGTGTGGCTGTCTAACTTGGCTGCGGTGATGATGTGTCCGGTCTTGTGCATGTGATTGCCTGCAGCTCGCGCAGATGACCAGCGGTAAATCGCTGTCTCAGGCTCAGTGCGGCGCTGCGTGTGTCCCGCGCGCCGAGCGGCTCTCTCCAGAAGGTGCAGGCGCTACAGGAGCTACAGGAGCTTCAGGAGCTTCAGGAGACTCAAAATTCTTCACAACCAAAAGCGAGAGACCGGCAACACCAGACGCGGCACGTCTGTGTGAAGAATGCATCGCTCGTGTGCTGGTTTTCAAGGAACAAGCTCTGCGAGTGTTAAAGGACGGTCACTTTTCCTCCAGCGTAAGGACATCACCTCTAACTCTCTCTCTCTCTCTCTCTCTCTCTCTCTCTCTCTCTCTCTCTCTCTCTCAATATATATATATATATATATATATATATATATATATTGAAGATATGGCTGTGCGTCATGCCTTTGCGCACACTGATACTCCACAGACGACAGTTTCTTTTGACATGGAACTGACACACACTTTTGTAATTTAATATCCATTACACACACAAGCTAATCTCTCTCTCTCTCTCTCTCTCTCTCTCTCTCAAACGAGTTTAAATCGATTAGGCTCTGCAATAGAGCCGTGACTCGCATGTCTCCCCCCCCTCTCCACCTCTCATTACACAGGGAAGATGGGAAATAATGGGTGGAATATAAAAATCCCAGTTCCTACTGAGAAGATAAAATGAAAATGTAATGTTATTTAAAAGACAGCAATGCACCAGTGGGCAGCATTTGTCTCAGTAGTAGATTAAATGAGTTAGCGGACCACTCCTTGGTGTATGCCAGTCACACTCATAAAATGTCTGGACTTGTAGCCTCTGCATCTTTTGCATTGAGCTTCATATGCACTCATTAATTCTGATGTCCATTTACCGTAGCTGTGCAAGGAAGGACGTGACTTTACATGCAGACTTCATCTTGATTTATGACATGAATTTATTCTCATTTTCACATGCATAAAATAAAAAAAAAATAATAATAAAAACACTATGCATATATGTTAAATGGCAAGTTATTATGCCACAGCCATGCATTCTTTTCCCTCTGTTTTCACCACAGGATCCGAAACTCTCCATCCTTCTCTATGAGAGCTTGCGAGTGCCTGTTTGGATTGGCCTTGCTGGTTGCTGTGACGTCTGCTTCACTCACCTGAGCCAGCTCAAGCGGGAGGCCATCCACATGCTCCTAAACCAAAACCGGACCATCTGGCCCAGTACTCCCCCTGCCAGCGTCTCACCCGGCTACGATGCCTTGGGTTCTCACACTCTGCCTAGAGCCATCAGCTCTCGTTCTCCAAGCCCAAATAAACGCCAGAAGTTCAGCAATCCAAGGACAGAAAGCTGGGTCAGAGAACACTCACGCTTTGAGACCCTATGGTGTGCAAATAATGAAATGCCACCTTTTGCTGACATGGTAGGTGACTCAGTTTAAATACATTGAATGCATTTTTATCATTGAAAAATGCTGGCTTTTAGCATTGATTGCACAAATTATTAGAATATTATTAATTCTATTTTATCTAGAACCCAACAATTGAGAATTTACCAACTAAACAGGGTTCCAAGTAGAACAAATCTTTAGTTATTTCTTTAGAACCTCCCAAGTGAAAGACCCTGTTTTCTAATGATTACATTTCTGTGCACTGGATGTGAACTGTGGGCAGACATCAGTAAGAATCATGATCTCCAGTGTATGACGCAATCCCCATGCATTTCATTATATGTCACTTTTCTTTCATTTCATGTATGCACTGATGATAGCCAGGGCACGTGTGTGTGAGCCTTTCTAACCAGTCTCAATTAGAAACCAAGAAATTGGCTGCATGCCTTCTATAGTTAATGGCAAAGTAGTGCTTTAGTGATTTATTCCTGTCATACAGTCGCCAGTCAGAAACAAGGACATGATCAATAGCATGGTAATATTTAATGACCAGTGGAATATTCATACACTCACAGCGCAGGGCAATAAATAAAGACGAAATGGAAAGCTTTGTACTGTAATAATGTTTCTCTGCAGCACTTGCTCCTGTATTTGCTGATGTGGGGGTGGGCTGGAGGCTTAGCTGAAGAAGTACATGTATGTGTAACTAAATCTTTTTTCACCCCTCCCATTGGAGAAGCTAAGCGCAAAGTGAGAGGAGACAGAGGCCAGAGGAAAGAAAAGGCGAGCAGAGGGAGTATCAGTATGATGAGCAGAGACCTAGGCACATCATTTCTCCCAAATGAGTCACAGGATCCCACTCAGCAGTAATTGGCATTATAACATGGCATTATTTTCTTGTTCGAAAAGCATGCAGTGGGCTCCCGTTTCACATAGCTGGAATAAAACATCGATGAGGCATAAAAGCAGACCTTATTGTACGTAGTGTTCCCCAAAACTGTGTGCAAGAACGTGAGTGATCCATAATCAAGATGATCTGAGATCAGATCTAGAGAGACGGCCCACAGACTGACCTCTGAAGGACTGAAGAGCTGACTGAAATGAAATGAAGCCGAGAGCTTTTATAGTCTCTCAGGAACAAAGGATCCTATGGAGTATGTCCATCGCAAGGGGGTGGCTAATAAACAGCAAAGTGCGATATGGAAAAGCACTCTTTTATTGATGTGTGCTCAAATAAAATGGCAGCCTACTCCAACTGAGATGAGGATGCTGTTGTTTTTCTTGCTGCAAGGTTATAAAGCCTCAAATAAATGATCGAGAAACATTTATTTATTTAGATTTCTTTCCCCATTTTCTCCCAATTTGGTCACTTGCCACTTCCCACCCACTCTCTCCTAGTCACCACCCAGTGAGGGCTATTAGATGCTTCCTGCAAGAAACGTGAAGCCAGCCAACTGTATCTTTTAAACTGCTGCTCATGCTACAGGGCACAGGGCAGTGTAACACACTCTGACAGTCCTGTCAGCTCATGCATGATCTCATAGATGCCCATCATTGGTTGGTGTTGCTCTGATTGACAGGGGAGTGAGTAGTGCCATCCGGTAGTCCCACCCGGAGAGCTTGACCAGTCATGCTCTAAATATAAATTGGCTCCAACCAATGAACTTGTCAAACTATTGCAATGACTGAGTAGTGGAGATAAACATAGTTTCATTGTTTTATCGTTTCATTTTTTATGTTCATCCATCCAAAAAAAAATGACTTAGTATACACAAATAAAGCAGTGTTTTTCTCTGCTACTGGGGAAATGAGATAGTTGCACTATTTAGAAGCTTCTTGCTTTGAAAGGAACAATGCTTTCCTCTCGCTGTGAGAAATGCAGTTAGGTTTGCTACAGCCAACACTTTCTGTGATAAGCACGTCTGAGGAAAGGGTGTGAGCTCCCACTGGTTTCTCACATCTCTACTGGCCAATCACTTATTTATTCACACACCTCACCTCCACTAGCCAGTCACAGTGGATGTGATGTGGACAGTTACTGTAGGCTGGAGAGCGACTGCTGCACTTTACTCCATCCACAGTGTGCTTGAAATCTTTTAGGATGGAAGTATAAATGGGCCATGAGTCTTCAGACAGTGCCTGTAGCCTCTGGCAGCCATTTTAAATTTCAGCATTCGTGACCTCATCTAACCACATGAATCAGCTTGTGCTCTTTGTGTGATTTTGACTCGGCTCCTCTGAACGGAAACCTACTTACAAACAGTAAGATGGGGTGATCAAGCCTGTGCAAGGGTGATCATGGCTTGCCTGTGTCAAAATAAAGAAAAGCATTTATACTAAATATAACCTAAGTATACTATTATGTCAAACTGCTGTTGTCAAAAGATGAATTCATCTCCATAGACGTAATTTATGACTCAGACGTACTATGAGTAGTTTAATAAAACATTTATAAGAATAACTTAATATGTGAGTGGAACAGTAAGTCCTGTTATATTCTTTAGGCTTCTCAGGATGGTATGAAAAAGAAAAAAGACGATGATTCCACAGTTCTCTGCCGCTTCAGAGGTCCTCTGACGTTCAACACTTCCAAAGTTGCTGCAATGCTACCCGCTGGAACGTCTGCAGCTTTCTCTTTCATCGTCAGGTAACACAAGTATAATATATTAATAATTATAAATGTTGCTGTAGCCTTTATAAATGGGAGTTTGCATTGTTTCTATTTGATGTACATTGTAATGCAGTGGACTGCTGAAGTGAACTCACAGACAAAACGGTTTTAATGTATCGACTCCTTTGAACAACACCAAACCACATGTCCCCAGGGCTGTCCAGAAGTTGCACTTGACCTCAAGAAGGAGGAAGCAGTGCTCTGAAAATGACTGCTATCCCACAAACTTCTGTGGTCTTCTCCAGAAGGACCCTCCTCCTGCACCTTTAAACCTTTTACAGACTCACAGCAAGAGCAGAGACTTACCAGAGATGGCGAAGGTACCACTGTCTTGTTTTTTTGTCCTTGCTAAATCACTAATATAGAAAGTGATGCAAATTAAAAAGCATGAAACTACTTAATTAATAATTAATCTGTATATGGTCCTATAATGTTTTGCATGATAAGATGATTTGATTTTATCCTGCATTTCTCACTTGTTCACACCCACACAGCCCTTAAACCTTGTAATGTCCTTTTCTGTACTTTGTGCCAACTCCCATGAGTAGAAAAATCGATTCAGTTTAATTGAAGCGTACGCTGCTTTCATGCCTCCTAGTTCACACCGATGGAGGCTCTTCTTGAGTTTCACAGTAGACAGCTCTCACAGTAGCACATGCTGGTGAACAGGCACTTAGCCTGGCTGCACCAAGAAAGTCTGCCAGAGCAAATGGACTTTTAAATAATTCATCTCTCATAAACGCAATTTAAAAGTGAGGTAGCGAGTCAATCATATAATTCCTTGAGACAGGTTATCTCAGGGGTTCAGTGATGGGTAATCAATTTTTATCATCACGTAGCTACTCCAGAGTTCGGGAACATTATCTTTACAGAAATCTATGAGTGATCTTCATATATAGCCTACAAAAACAAAACAAAACAATACAACAAAAATAGTTGATGTATTAGCCACAGTTGTCACAACTTGCCAAGACAGAATATCAGTTTTTGTTGTGATTTTTGGACAGAAAAGTAATTACTTGGTTTATCAGTAAGAAAGTCACACTCAGTAACACTTTTCTACTCCTCATTTACTTAAATTAATAAAAAGTTAATATAAAAATCATGGTAACACTCTCGATGAAGGTAATGTCGATAATAATCTATGAATGCTTACTGTACTTATCATGTTATAATGAGTTCATAAGGCATTATACACATTGTTATAATGATAATAATCTATGAAAATGCATTATACTTTATAGCTATCTTTATGGTGCATTATGAATTCTTAACATCCATTATAAGTAGTGTTTATAACATGCTATACTGTATATATCAGCAAGCCCCACTTTCCAAAAGTCCATTATGAGAAGATATAATGGTGATATAGTGTGTCATAAGCACTACTTACAAAGCAAAACAATGTGCTGCAAACTATGATGCCTGTTCATAAATAGTTATCACAATGCATATAATGCCTTATGAATGCATTATAACGTGTTACGAATGTAAGTCATTACACATTTGGCCTTCGTAAAAAGTGTTAACTCTTGTATTAGCATGTTCGACTGACATCCACACACACACACACACTGAACGCATCTGTGGTTTTTCATAAAGCCCTGACCAGCTGATGTTTTATTTATGTTTTGTCATGTTTCCAGGTCAGAGTTATGCTGAGACTCAACCAGATTCAGACGGCAGACACGTCTCAGTCGCACGCCCTTAAAGTGGACCTACATAAGAAACAGGTCACAGTACTGGAGCCTGCCGTACAAAACACACAGAGATCAGCAGCAGGCACCACTTTCACTCCAAAGACCTTCACATTTGATGCTACTTTTGGCCCTGAGTCATCCCAGGTGCTAATCACACTTTTTTTTTCTACTTCAGTCTGATGACCTCAAAGCATACGCCTTTACCATGCAATCTTCACAATCATCATGATCCTAATTCCCACTCTCATTTTCAGTATGGTTATTTTAACATAGGTGGCCTTTGATTTATCATTTGTCAACATTACCAGTAGTGTGTGTGTGTGTAGTAGTAGTAGATTGATTTATATCTCGCATGAAAATGTGACATCAGTTAAATATGTTAACTGTTAACATATTTAGAAATTATTTTCTGGTATATCTTCATAGATAGTTCCTGTAATTTATTTATTTATTTATTTTTACAGTATATTACTTTATGTTTCCATTTGGTCAGTAAAATCCTTATAAATATAATTATAGTATTTATTCAAGATTCAAGATTCAAGATTCAAAGAACTTTATTAATCCCAGGGGGAAATTGCTTTGCCATGTTACAATTGCTCTCAAGAAGAAAGAAAGAAAAGAAAGAAAGAAGAAAATAAAAATAAAGTAAAAATAAAATAAATTTATACCTATACAGTATATAAAAAGTAAAACAATAAATTAAATTCAATTAAATTAATAAATTTTAATTTAATAAAACATTTTTAAAAACATTTTTAAAACATTTTAAAAACATTTAAAACCTTTTTTTTTTTTAAAAAAAAAACATTAATTTAATTTAATAAAACATAATCCAGTACATTTGCTCATGTGGCTGATGCCGGATACAGCTGAGCTGAAGGTTAAAGGTCTTGCTCAAGAACCCCACCATGGCAGGTTTGCGGTGCTGAGATCTGAACACACAAACTCAAAGCCTTAACCACTGAGCCACCACAACTAGCTCGACTAGCGCGCGCTGATTAAACCACCTCCGCCACTGAATTGACAAAAAAAAAGAACATTTTTAGTAGCATATAACGTTAAACCAAAGGTAGACACAAGGAGAATTTTTTTAGTACTCCCTATTCCAAAAACATTAGATATCCCACTAAGAATTACAAAAAAAAAAATTTTGGTATTTTACTATAAACCAATGCACTACTCTAACTGCCTTTTACACTACAGTTTATAGTACAATCCTGTAAAAGAATAAAACAGTATTTAGCTGTAAATTAATTAGTGCAACAGTGCAAAAAAACCCCAAAAAACCTCCATATCTAGGAAACTTGGAATAGCAACATGCAACAGCTGTAGCCATGAGCTAGATACTCAAATCTAAAATGCTCCAAAGGTGTCCTATGGAGAGTTTTATAATAGCCTACAAGTAAAACCCTTTCGAAAAAGAGCTCCCTGCTTTGTACTTTAGTGCAACCGATTCAGATTACTATTTAAAAAAAAAAACGGCCTGAATTCTTTTGCGCAAACCACATTAACCCATTTAATCCTTTCACTAGGCTAAGGTCTGTGAGAGGAGTTTGTGTGAGGTTCTCCAGTCTGTTGTTGCTGGAGTAGATGGCTGCATCCTAAGCTTCGGACAAACCAAAGTGGGTATGTGCAAATGTGTGTACTATATTAATGCCTGCAGGTGAAAGCTGCTTTCTCCACCTTGCATCTAGATCCTTGATCTTTGCCTTGTTTCATTTTCCCACTTAAAGCTAAATGAATAAATTATACATCGCAAAAACACAGTATAGTGTCTTAGGCCACTGTGCACCATTTACTTTGTCAGCACATAGAGGCTGAGATTCAACTCTGTAAATGCCAGTGGTGGTGACTTGGAATGGACGCTTAATGGAAGTGCATTAATGTTGTCCTCTCTTTAGTGGGGTCTATATTGGAGGTCATCTTGGGCTATCCACTTAGAGGGTTATTAATAGTTATCCACCTAAAATCATGAAAACAATTCTTCCTTGCAGCAACCTTGGAGAATTACATCACTGGCTATTAACTAATTGAATTTGCAGCCTATCTGTCATGATTCTTGGCGAAGAGACAGACGTTATAAATCTTTTAAAGCAGATTGCGGTTAGGTGTGGCTAATGGTGGCTTGCATTTTATTGGAGATGACATCTCAGGAACATATTTTATATCATATGAGAATTGCTGTGACACAGCTGTGACACATAAATGTACGTGTATATTCTGTTTTCTTCTTATATCTTTCATGTTCACGCTCTTTGTTATTTACAGGAACATCTTATACAATGATCGGGCGTGATGATGGCACACCAAACCTAGGGATCATCCCTTGTGCCATTTCTTGGCTTTTCAAGCTCATTAACAAGAAGAAGGACAAGACATGGGCAAACATCTCGGTATCTGTGTCAGCTGTGGAGGTGTGCGGGGAGACTGATGTCATCAGGGATTTACTGTCTGGTTTTGAGGCTGGTGATCACACCCATAAGCCAAATGTTTACCTCCAGGAAGACCCTGTCTGTGGAATACAGGTAAGGCTTCAGATGCAGTTCTGAGACTGAATGTGCATTGAAAAAATTATTAAGAGATAACATATGGTGGATCTGCAACAAATGACCACATCAATGCATTATTCATTGACTAGATCATATGTTAATATTTATAAGGAAGCAAAAATCATGTTGAATAAATTAAATCCTTATTAATATTATAATCCAGACATTATGATTGTGCTAATTAAAATTTCATGTCAAATTTCTCTTTTAGCTTTACAACAACAGGGTGGTAAGTGCTCCTACAGCAGAAAGAGCAGCTTGCCTATTGGATGCAGCCCTAGCGTCTCGCAACACAGGCATGGGAGGGTGCAGAGGGACGTTTCATCATCACTGCCATATGTTCTACACTCTTCATGTCTGCCAAAAACACATAAAGAGCAGTCCCACATCTGGGAGTAAGTAGCACTGATTCTATTCTGATATCATGCTTTCTTTGACCAAAATAATATATATATATATATATATATATATATATATATATATATACACAGTACGATGTAAAGTCTGAGGCACAAGCAAAGAAAAGATGAGAAAAGATGCCGTCAAAATTTATGAAACG
>CM074963.1:1544564-1556099 GCA_037577455.1 Pangasius macronema
TATGCTGATGATTTCCAACTTTACCTTCCGATCAAACCAGGCGATACTCACTCATTTGAGAATCTTTTTCCATGTCTAGCTGAAATCATGGCTTGGATGGCAAATAATGTCCTTCAGTTAAATGAAAACAAAATTGAGGTTCAATTGTTGGGCTCTCATGTATCCAACAATTCACTTAAAAATCAGTTAGTCTCTCTAAGTAACAATTTGCATAGTTCTGCAAAACAATCTTGGATCTCTGCTCCAATTTGATAAGCAAATTAATGCTGTTGTAAAGACTAGCTTTTTCCAACTTAGAGCTATTACAAGATTAAAACACTTTCTTTCTTGTAAGGACCTTGAAATTTGGATCGATGCACTCATTTCACCTCGGTTGGATTGCTGTAATTCCCTGTATGTTGCTCTGCCTCAGTCCACCCTGTCTCGCTTGCAGATGGTTCAGAATGCGGCAGCCAGACTGTTAATGGGAACAAAGAAAAGGGATCATATTTCTCCTGTTCTTGCCTCATTGCACTGGCTCCCCATTAAATTCAGGGCTGATTTTAACATTCTTCTGTTTGTGTATAAGGCACTGCACAAATGACTGCTGACTATATCTGTGATCTTCTTTAGCCGTACATGGCCCCTAGGGTCGCTAAGATCATGTAGTCAACTTCTGTTGTCTGTTCCTCTTCACATTGTAAATCTAAGGGAGATCAGGCTTTTTCTGTTGCTGCCCCTGAGCTCTGGAACAATCTACCTTTTAACATCAGGGCCTCTCCAACTCTGAGTGTTTTTAAAATGTATCTTGAGAATTATTTTATTCTTTAGCTTTTAATTAATTTAAATGTATTGCTGTTATTGTTGTCTTTGTTATCATTGTCTCTTGATACTGTATTTCCTATTGTAAAGCCCTTTGGATCAACTTTTGTTGTGTTAAATGTGCTCTATAAATAAATTTGACTTGACTGACTTGGAGGGACCTTAAGAGAAAAACAGATGCTCTCCAATATCAATAAACTGAAGCGATGTTGTAAAGAAGAGTGGGCCAAAATTTGTCCAAAATGATGTGAGAGACCGATAAACTCCTACAGAAAATGTCTAATTCAAGGTATTGCTGCTAAAGATGGTTCTACATGTTATTGAATTATAGGGCGGAGTGGGGTTTAGTGGACATCACTACATGCAAATGAGCTGTGTGTGCCAGCAGGTGGCACTAAAAACTTATGCTGTTTACATTGCTTTGGCTTATGCAAATATTTACACATAACTTTACTAAAAGATTGATAAACGATGCCCATCCTCTGATATTAAATTTCGTTTGAAGCTCTAAAACAATTAAGTGTGACAAATATGCAAAACTAGAATAGATAAATAATATTTTTCACGGCACTGTATATTGATGTGTCATGTGACAGAGGTGAAGATGGATGAAAGTGCAGATTAAAGTTTAATGAAAACAAATAAACAATCAAAACATGTAGTCGGGCGCTGAAGTTGCTGTAACCATGACATGATGACTAAAGCCATGGAGATCACGGATGTAACAAGCATCTATGATTCGTATGCTTTGCACAGAGTTTGCTTCCCCTGTAATGAATTCTTTCGAGATTACACATTGTTACTGAATATAACTACTATTAACAGACACATATGTAGCATTGAAACACCAAACCAGAGAAGGGTCTCGTCCACTGAGTATTTGAGACTAGGTTGAATAAATTCAATCATGTACAATATTATACTGACTGATAAATATAAGCATAGTTGGAACACACAATGGTTAAAAACGATAGTTATAAGACAGATTTTCTTTTGTAATCTGATTCCAATCCACAATTGAATTTGCAGTGTTCTACTGATATAGTGATATATAGAGGTAAGTAGTGTTCATCACCAACATAGGCGGGCAAATGATGGACCTGAATCTATCTACTGCACATGCTCTGCCTCCAAGGTCTCTACCAGGGGTGGATTTAGTGATTTGGGGGCCCTATGCAAAATATAGGAATGGGGCCTTATTCAACTGCACACATTTCCCTCGATATTCCACTACAGCATGAGGTGGGGCTGGGGGGAGGGGTCTTGCATCGATGTGAACCGTTTCAGTGTTTTAACATATATATTTAAATTTTAAGCATACCTTATTTAGCATTAATAATTAAAAATATATAGAATTTGGCTTCAGGGGGCCCAAGGCAGTTGTCTACCTTTGGCTAATGCTAAGTCTGCCCCTGGTCTCTACTACGCAGTCTCTGGCTCCAATTTTTACAAGATGGTGACTCCTATTATGACCCAAAAAAAACCCTCTTGAAAACTGCACAATGCCAGTGAATAGCGCCATGTTATCCACTCATATACAGTCACTGGTTGACATGCAGCCTAATAATCCATTAATAACATGACTGAATGCTCAATCAGAACACAAAAAACATTAATATAAACACATAATTGGCTATGTTTATAAGCAAAGATTTTTGTCAATCTGGATGAGATTCAGAATGAACTGTTTATATGTTTCTTAAACTGGACACTAGCTTGTGGTAGCTTGTGTGTGTCATCACCAATCCATCCTCAGAATTATTTTACATAGATTAATATCACTAAGATGAACTGGGTTTTCTTAGACGACTGTTGTCTTATAGAAGGCATGTGCCGTGACTTACACACATGTGCGCAGTACATACTGGTTGTGTTTGTGAAAGTAATTCGATGCAAAGTTTTACAAGGCTGTTCTACTTTTATTTAATCGATTATTAAAAGAACATTAACCCCCCGTGTTCGAAAAGATAAAAATCTTTCATTCAGATTGGTCTCACTTGGTTTACTCTATTCCAATTGTCTGTATTTACGTATACATGCAGCCTAATAATCTGTTGACTAGAAGAATAATAACCGTGTAAACCGTTACATCTGTTACATCAGTTTAGTCTGAATGATCAGTTTTAGCTGAGAAAAATGAAATAAAATGAAAGCAAGAGGGTTCTACTACATTGCTTGGCCCCCTAAAATGGTGTTTTATAAAGATATAGTATATGACTTTATGGGGAGCCTTCAGCCGTATGGTGTACTTCTACTACTGAGCCAGCAAGTGGCACTAAAAACTTATTAAAAGGCTGGAACAAGAGCTCAAAGAGTATACGCCCTGGTCCTCATTGAAAACAGCTACACAGCTGTAAAAGCCAAAACCCAAACCTGATTCCAGATGTGTGTGTCAACCAGGCAAAGCTCTGCATACAGAAACCACTGGACTATGGCTGCAGCTGCAGGTCTTTACGGTGTTCACTTTGCAGTGCAAATGTAAGTAGACCTATACTGAACGAAACACTGTGGCATGATGGAGAAGCATTCGGCTCTGCAATGAAATGCAGAAGAGCAGGCACAGGCTGTGTGACAGTGTGAAGGGACGTACTGTAAAATAAATGGAGCTACGGTATATGCTGCATAGGCTGCATAGGTAATGTCGGGAGCCTACACATTAATTATGCATGCACACATTTCTTGTTTCATCAGGAAGCTTCTTACAGGTAAAATGGACAAAAGGTAGTGCAGTTACGAAGCCTAGTATATTAAATATGTCAATAACAGACTACACCATGTATAAATTGCCTTTTATGGTACAATGTGAAGTTGGATGTACTTGACTCTATGTATAGTTCTTGCACCAAACTGACTTTAAAAAAAATCAGGCTTTACTTTAACTTGTGCTCAGTATGAGCGAACTGACTTGTAGCCTAACATTTCATTTTCAGTACTGCAAAACAGTTGGAGAAAATAAAGATGTGTGAAAAATGCTCCAGACAATACAGAAGGTATCAGATAATTGTAAAACAAGTAATAAAACTACTGTATTAATATACATTCAAAGTGAGCTGTAAAATCATTCAAGAGAATTTTGACTAGATAAAATACAGTATGTTTTGGTTCTAACAACATTATAAGAGCAGCAAGCGATCATCAGCTCAGACCTCTCTGTTTCTCATGAGAACCAGAACAAATTGATGACGAGAGGATCTATGGATTGGCCAGTGGAGAAACAACACATGATGAATAACAAGCCAGAAGAGAAATCTGAGAACAACACCATAAGGTTCTCCTTAGATGGCAGTGCATCAGGTAAACTTGTCAGTGCACTACAGTGAACAGGCCTTAGGCTTTCCACTCTGAGCTAAAGAGACATACGTTCTGTCTGAAAGCTTAGGCTAGTGTTAGCTTTCTTTCCTATTAATGTGCAGAAATGTATGGCACACATTCGTACCTGCAGACTTTCTTAACATGTCTCAAGTATGTCATAATTTTCATGTCATATCCTAGAAATTTTTTGATGATGGGCTGGAACATGAAGCAGTGTTTTGTTTTATAGTCTCAGTTTATTACATTAGAAAACTGAGTAAAATATTTGACATTTCTTATAATAAATAAATAATGGAATTAGGTGGCACTGGACATGTTCAGAGGAGGGAGAGTGAGTATATTGGTAGGAGAATGTTGGACATGGAGCTGCCAGGCAGGAGGNTAATAAATGAGGATATGAAGCTAGTGGGGGCAAGTGTTGAGGATGCAGAAGATAGGGATAGGTGGAGAGTGATGATTCCCTGAAGGGAAAAGCTGAAAGAAGAAGAAGAAGAAGAAGAAGAAGAAGAAGAAGAGAATTACACCTCACAGCTCCAGGTTCCCAAAGCTTGGGTTACTGTTTGTGTGGAGGTCTGTTTCGCCCCTTCAAACCACCAAGGCGAGAAGTCACGTGGTGACTGTATGATGTAGTATTTGATATAAAATACCCTTGTTAGTGGCTATCTGTCCCTTTTATCTTCTCACCTTGTACATGCTTTTGTGTATCTTGGAGCTATCTTTGTAACCGCTTGTGGCTACGGTCAGAGCTACAGGTAACCTGTCCTCCAAAGCTGGTGCTGGAGTAACTTCTTATTTTTTCAAGTCTCTTTGTGTACCACTCGCCTCTCAGGCCATGGCAGAATGCAAAGAGTTGTTCAGTACCATCTGATAACCTGCAGGTCTGTAATGCGTGCCACTAGCATGGCTGAGTAGCTTTCTCACCATCATGTGCTCACACTGTTGAGTTTTGATTGATTGATTCCTCACTAGGTGGTGACTAATTCAGAAGAGTGGGTTCTGATGACAAAGCGACAGGACTATAAATTTAAATTCTGCCATCGATCCCAGCCTTCAGGGCTCAAGACCTGACCAGTTTCCATCGAGTCGCTGCTCTGTTCCAAGAAGTTTGTTCCCTTTTTGACAGAAGCACAATCAAAAGAGTGGACTCTGTAGTACCATAATAACGAGACGGAGTAAAAAGTTGGTATTTGTTTGGGAACTCACAGAAAGCTTGGTCAAAATTAGAAACAGCACAATGGTCACTAAAACTTTCAGGTAATTACGTTATAATTTAATTTGCTGCTGTCTACTATCACAGCTGGTAACACAAAATGACTAAACATTGCATGCTGCTTTTTAAAAATGTATATATTTTCCTATTTATTTTAACTGCTATGAGAATCGAAAAGTGTCAGGGTGCCAAAAGATATCTACATATGACCTGTATAGAATCCTCAAACATAGTCATATGAAAGATTTTCTGAAATTGACAAAGTGCTTAACATATATGTGTCATTTGATGGCTTGATGATATAATGATATTAATGATGGTGGTTTGATTGTGTTGTAGGTCATCTGCATAGTGCTACAGGGCCCAGTCCTGCCTTTTTGGCCGCACTGACTTCTCTGGGTGAACACGCCGATCACATGCTCTTGCCTCGCTCCTTACATCAGGTGGGTTTCATTAACCGTAAAATGATTCCGCAGTCATGCGCATAGAAACGGCAGATACAGAGATTGATGTTAAAATGTCCTATATTTATCATTAGGTTTAAATTGACTAAATTATATTTTATAATATATGCATTGTTGTGTTTCTTTGCAACTGTTGATACACAAGCAAGAAATTAAATATTACTATTCATTATATATATTATTATTATATATTATATATTATTATTATTATTATTATTATTATTATTATTATTATTATTATTACTCTTTTTGGTTTTGTTGTCTGTCACTAAATCGCATTTTATTGCATATTGGAGATTTTCTAGATATATATATATATATATATATATATTGATATTTTTTATATTGCTGTTCATTACAGATGTAATACAGGCTTAAAAGGCTTACAGACTTAATAGTAACATGACTTTCAAGCCCGAGTGATTGCGGAACTAGCAAAGGTAATAATTAATTCCTCAATGTGGAATTGAAACTGATGTCAGTACTACCACCTGATCAACAATCCTCAGCTTGTAATTTGTGAGGTCTTGGTTTGGATTTATCCAAGCATGTGAGTTCTTCTGCTACGCTATCCACCTCCTTAAGTACAGCTCTATTATTTAACTCATTTGGATGAGTTTTACTGTAAAACTATTGGGGAAAACAAAGAACCTTTCAAGGGGTTTTCAGGGATTATTTGGATAATTAAGGGTTCTTTTTTTAAGCTTTTTATCTGAAATGATTTTTAATAGTGAAACACTCAGTTGTAGGGTTCTACTTAGAACCATTAAGGTCTCACTTTGAGGGACAACCAAAACAACCATTAAGGGATCTAGATGATCATTTAGTCATTGTAGTCTTACGTTAAGTTTAATGTTGACTGTCAAGGTGCTTTCCTTCACGATTAGTTTCATATTCTCATGTGCTTGTTCCCTCACTGAGTACCAATTGCAACCAGGTGGGTTGCCTACAAAACATTTCCAGTATGTCACATGTTTCCTCTTTCCCATTCTCATCTTGCTGAGGTGGTGAGGAAGTGAATTCAAGACACTATGTATAGCGATAATCCTTTGCTTCTTGCTAATTTTCTATCAAATCTGCTCCGTCAAAGGAGTGTGTAGAGTGGAATTCTAGCATGTGACTACTAACGGGAGAACTACATAGAACATAGCGTTAGCCTCATAGCATAATTGCCCAAGTCCTATTTGGTTCAAATAGGACTTAGGCAATTATGCTATGAGGCTAACGATATTGTACATCCATATTATAGTGAAGATTGAAGTGAAACTTTTTCTACCTTAAATGAATTTGCTCATCATTCAAGTCATGTTCTGTCTCACAAACACACACAATGTTAGCTAACTTGCTATTATGGTCCTTTATCAAACCTGAGAAAAATAAACCAAACATATATTTCATCATGTTATAAATTCATAACTTTTTTTTTTTTTTTTTTTAACTTTACCAACCGTTTCGGCTTTCAGGGCAGGACAGTGGAGTTGATGGAGTTGGATGATGGACAATAATCGATACGCAAATTATTTTTGACTGGAGTATCTTCAAAGTGCTCTTACAGAGCTTTGCCATTACTCCAAAATGATGCCAATGCCCATATGTAAAGATTGCAGGCTAGGTACTGTAAATACTGCTGACTATTCATTACCCATCCTCTGACAGTCTGGCACAGTTGTTCCTGGCTCTTAATGAAATAATGCCCATAACTGCAGGCAAAAAGAAATCTTACAAGCAACAATTTCAAACATCAGTGAACTGCAGTAGATCATTAAGTTTATTAATGCAGAGGATAAGGCAAGTTGGTTAGCTCAAATACCGTTCTCGCTGCTTGCTAAAACCTTTCTGTGCCAGCTACTGCTCGTATCTAGACAGATCTTTGGCACACAAGCCCAGGAGACACTGGACTGTCACCTCCTTCTGTCCAGGAACGTCCTTGACATTTTGAGGCAGCAGACTATATGTTAGTTGCTCTTGTCAGATTTTACAGCTTGAATGTTGCTTGTGCACCAGTGGGCTTGAGTGATACTCATCCTCAATAGAGGACAGTATCAAGATGTTGATTGATTCTTATCCTCAATGAAAAACAGTATTAGCCCAGTGAGTGATTCTTAGCCTTACTGTCAGAATTCTGAGTGATTAAAAAAATGAGTACAACTTTGCCACTGGTACTCTGCAAGGGAACAAACCATGAGAATCCTCTAATCATTCTGAGGGGAACCACACTGACAGTCTTCCACTTGGTCGTAGAACCGTGGTTACATTCATAACCTTCTGTTTTCAGAAACAGATAGCAGGATATACTGAACACCATGACGCTGGCTGTACAGTCGTGACGCTAATTCACATGCATTATTTCTATTTGCCCTGAATACATGGTGCAATCAGCTCACGTGTGTCTTCAAAATGCCTGGGGTTAATATGATATCCGTACACTCACTGTACACTGACATGATTCTAATGATAGCTTGCAAAATTACTGCTGTAGCGACTGCTTTTTGTGATATACGAGCTACGTCAGGCTTGATACCTAGATTTCTGGCTTACACACTATCAATTTGTCAAACTGCCATCGTAACCCTGAACATTTATTAGATTAGAAGCTAACACGTGTTTGCTTTGAGATCAGCACTTGCAACTGTAGGAACGCTGTAGCCAAACCTAATTGGATTAAAGTAGGAGGCTTTATTCCTCTAATCGCTTCCTTTTGTTATAGATAGCAGAAGCTTATTTTCTCGAAGAGGACTGTATCCTTTTTTATGATGACACAAAAATATGGCTGGTAGGAATTTTATAAATAGTCAGTAAATGGTAATATTATATCCAAAACAAACTATATGCAAAAATCAGAGGTGATTACTTTCCCATGCAGCAATAACTAGAGTTTTATTCTATTTGTTTACAGTAATTGGCAGGGCCCAGTTCCTCTTCCCTGTCACTAACAGTGACCATTTCACCTCCGTGTTTGTATTGTAGTCATAGTGATCAGGCTGGAGGAAACCTAAACAGGGTGGGCCTTTCTGAGTTGAGTTTTAGCATGTCTTTAAGAGTCGTAAATCTAGTTTTTTTAATGCAAAGGGAATACAGTATACAGCAATGGTAACTACATACTGTGAATGTCACTTCTAGTGTTACCTTTAACTTGCTGACTCTGCCAGATCAGTGGGCAGTTCAGTTCCTGCATTTGGAGATGCTGTATCACGAGAGACTGCTTTCCAACCTGGCCTCCATGCAGAAGGACTGGGGTAAGTGAGCTGGAGATAAAAAAACAACAACAAAAAAACAAAACAGGCTTAAAAGCTAGCATAGTAGCATACTCTTCTATTCTCTTTGCAGAATAATTAGTTCAAAATTGAATGTGGAACACTGGAGGCCTAAAATTGCTCTCTAGTAACATTACAGCATTTTTTGCACTGTTCCAGATAGGAGTTATCTTGACCCCTGTTCTAATACACAAAACTGAGAAAGCTCTGAGATTTTAGTGAAGTTTCCTTTTTTCCTCAGCAGTGTGTACATGGTTTCTCTGCTTTTCATGTGATTAACACCGACAACACGAAGGCAATGCTACTGAACGCCTTGGCTAGCTTGTCACATTTTATATCTTTTTACTTAAAGGTTTTAGAGATCAATTTTTTAGGTTGGAAAAAACCATTAATTGTATTATTACCATTTGCAATAAAAAAATCTTGTTTTTTCCACACAACTCTTATCTGGAAGATCTGAGGCTGGTCAGGATGTTAAAAAAAGAAGCTCATTAGTATGCAAATCTTTTATAATATAATCATATCAGGAGGCCAAATATAGTGATGATGATTGTAGACATTGTTGAGTGTGAAAGTGGACTTTCACTTTGTGAATATGTGTGTGTGTGTTTGTGTGTGTGTGTATTGCATTCAGAATCCAGGAGGAAGGCTGTCTCTCAAGCCAAAAGTTGTTCTCCTGTGAAGATCCAGTGTACCGAGACCGAGACCGAGGCAAAGCGCATGAACTCTCTGAATCACATCTGCAGAACACACCAAAGGTATAAAAGCATACGAGTCCAAAGCTTAATTTTTTAGGCAACGTAAACATAATTCTACAGCCCAGATCCATGTTCATCCCAAACAGACACGAACGAGGGCAGTTTTGCACGTGAGAGCAAAGGTTTATTTGAAAAAGCTGAAAGAATCTGATGATGTTTGTTTTAATCTGCTCTGTTGCAACTCTATCTGAATTTAAAACCTCATTCGGTTTTCACTAAGCAATATTAATGAGCCCTGAAACATTTATACCCACTTTTTTTTGGGTAAACTTGAATATAAATTTGTTCATAAGGCAGGGTGAACACAGCTATCTCCCCATGTCTAGACAAGAAGCCACATCTTATTAATAATGCATTCCTGAATTTATGATTTTTGGCTTTTCCTGTAGTAAAACATTCTAGCTTTATAGGAATGCGTTTTGTAGTTTGTCTTGTACTGCAGGTCTACCACCCCTACCCCGTGTTCTCTGAATTCAGTGCTTCACATAAAGTTATTTAGTGTTGTGCTGCATAGTGTAGTGCTTAATAATTATTATAATAATCAATAATTAATATGCGCAGATAACATGCCTGAACTCACACTGCTTCTCTCTCCCCAGACCTAATCGCAGTGGGGAAAAGGTAAGACATAAAGAGCTTCTCTCTTTTTTCACAAATAAAGCTAGAATGACTGAAAATAGGTTTGGACATACAGTATGTGGGATCTGAGGTTGTGTGTGTATGTGTGTGTGTGTGTGTTTTTAATATGCCATGGTTGATCTAACACTGAAAAAGCAGGTAACCAGGGAGAGCATTACAGTTCAGCAGACAAGTACAGGAAATCCTTTTAAAATGGAGGAGTGGACAGGGAAGCCATGGAGTGAGAGGGAAGAGGAAAATGGGGGTGAAGAAGAGGACACAGAGGCTGAAAGTTTGACGGAGGTGGTGCAGGAGGCGGTGGCCAGAAGACAGCAGTTGTCTAGGGAAGAACTGCCTGAGCATGTTGAAGTTGAGGAGGTAAGAGGACTCTTGTAATGTTGTGTGGTGGAGATCTTTAAACGTACACACAGGATCTGTACTAGCCAGAAGCTTGATGATTTATTTGTCAAACTGGCCCGAATGCGTTGTCATATGTCACAGTAAGTCGAGGTATTATCATTATATGTGGGATTTTATCATTCTAGTGGCCTGGCTAAGGATGTAAACAACACTGCAGTTCAGTAATCACTGACCAAGCCTCAAAGCATCTGTTTCTATTTATCTGGCTCCATTGGTCAGCCCAGTAGGTCTCTAAAAACAAAATATTATAATGTCACCAGCAGGAGCTACAACAGCCAGCTGCAGGAATCTGTGGAAAACTTGTTGAGGGAAAGTAATGACTTGCTGATCGGCTGGGTGTGGGCCTCTTATATAACACACAGGCCCTTAGGAGAAAAGCAGCAAATACTCTCTCTTTTGGACTGAACAAAAAAACACAAGCTTTGTCTCAAATGGCATACTTATGCATTTACAGTAACTGTCTAATGTGCTCACACTGAGGAATACATGCAAATACTGTATATATATGGAAGTATTTGGACAGTGAAGTATTGGAAGTATTTGGACAGTGACTGAGTTTTTGTGATTTTGCCTTTATACACCACCACAATGGATTTGGAATAAAACAATAAAGATGTGATGGAAGTGTAGACTTTCAGCTTTATTTGAAGAGGTTCCACAGAAATATGGCATTTACCATTTAGGAATTACAGCCATTT
>CM074963.1:1556199-1590976 GCA_037577455.1 Pangasius macronema
ATATATATAATGGGAAAATGTACAGTGCATTAATTCCATCTTCACTCAAACTGCCAATATTAAAAGCTTTACAGATTTCATACTGTTTTTATAGTGTTAAACAACTTCCTGTGATTAAAAATAAAGAACAGTAATGATGGGAAAATGTATTTTAACTGAATCCCACAAAGGACTTTTTTTGTACTGTATATCTCATTTGCATATAAAATAGATTACATTAAATCTAATAAAACATCGTGTGTAAAAAGTGTGTGAAGTGTGTGTCCTGCCCTACTTTGGACTGTGTGCAATCAGACAGCGCTTGACATTTATTGCAAGTCATGGCAGTTAAATGGTTAAAAGTGTGAGGCGCAGGCTGAGATGATGAATAAATTGCTGTTCACACTGACCCCATGTGGTGGCTCTTTTTCATTACCTCAGTAATGAACAGTGTATGTGATCACTCAGTCATTTTGCGGTGCTTTTCTAATCTTCGCGATCCTGATCAGTGGCTGTTGAACAAACCCGTGCAACACTTTTCCCCAGTGTTTTGGTCTTGAGGGATGGATGGTATTTAGTATGAATCTGCCTTTGTTGTTTTTGTAGACCTTTCCCACCAATGGTCTCATCTCCATCTTGAAGAAGAGAACATGTCTGGAGGAATCCAGTCCTCTCAATCACTCTCCACCCAGAAGCTCCTCCAAATTCAAAGTCCGCTTCAGTGAAACAGATGCCTTACTCGACAATGGTACGATTTTCTTGTGTAGAAGTTTATACTTGGTGTGATACATCCTAGTATGTAATATTTGTATTGTATCAATGTACAGATGAAGTGGGTGAAGACTCCTGTTTGTTCTTCCTTGTCCTGTGCCTGGTAACGGTGGTCATCAGCATGGGCGGTACCATGATCTACTGCTTCCTGGGTGGGGCTTATTCAAATATTTGCACTGATTTCTCACACAACGTGGACCTTTGCTTTGGATTTATATGCCGAGTGGTGGACACTCTCACACACTGGTTCATTCCTGCATCATCATAGCCCTGTTGCACTGGTAACCCATTCCTGTTTTTCCTTCATCTAATCTGTTTTCACTGTCAAACAGTGGAAACAAAGGATACCTCTTTATCTGGCGAAGACTGGACAACTGCATTCATGTGTAAAAGCAGGCGAATTTAATGCCAGTTAGTGGAGTCTGAGATTCCACTATACACAGATTGTGTAGAATTCACAACTACTACATCCGATTAACAAACACTTCTGTTCACTGTTCTGTTGTTTTTATGAAGAAATAATGTTCCTTGATTATGTACTGGCGACTTTTTAGTGCACACCTTGACAACTTTATCACCACAGAATTTGCTTGCTTATAAATCTTAACCTTGTTTTCTATTATATAACATCAGGCAATATTTTATGCTCACAATCTTTTATTACTCACAAGTGCACACATCTGGACATTTTTTTGTACATGATGTACATGATGTGCAAAAATAAAAAGGTTAAGGCAGTATGTGCTCTGACTTTACTGTTAAGAGAATCTATGTAATAATTTGTACATAATTATGGCTAGACTCATTTATGGATAGACACTGAAACATGTCTTTTTTCATTTTTATTTTTTCATATCCCGAACTTTTTTGTTAGCTATATTCACTGTTCCATTCTTAAACGTCTGTATGAAAAAAATGCTTCTGTTAAGTTTGCTCTCACTCACACAGCTGTAAAAAAAGTGAACTGTATAATGTATATATTTTATGCTAAATACATACAAATATGAATATAAATACAGACCTGAAATTATTGGCACCCATAAAGTGCAAAAACAATATGTATAAAATAAACACACAATGACTCCAAATTCTTTCTACTCATCATTTCCACTACTTTCCTGTCACAGCTGTTGAAAATAGTCCTCGACCTGAACGTATCCTGTTATACTGTATGTGACCAGAAACTAACAGTGAGTAAGGGCAAGTGTGCATGGGGGAAAAAAGATGAGCTACAGTCTTTAACTGCACTGCATAAGTATGTTTAATCCAGTGGCCAGCAAGTATGCACTGTGTTTGTTGTGTCTGATACACACTACCATGTGTCACTGCTGTGCTCAGAACTATCCACCACCAAGGGTAGAGGCAAACTGTGCTGATAAAATGGCCAATATCCAGTAAAATGTTGGATTAATGGCTGACAAACAGTGGGCCTGATTCATCAATCTTTTAGTAAAGTTGTAAATGTTTGCGTAAGCTGAACTGAACTAAAAATCTCTGCTGGATTTACAAAAGCTTCAGAAATGGTGATTGTCTTCATATTCATGTGTATGCTGATAAATCATCCAAATTACCAGGTGCAAGCACGGCACAGCTGATTTGCATGTGGTGACGCCCACAAAACCCCATAAAAGGCAAAGCTCACACAGCTGAAATGATGAGTGAAAGGCAAAAAAATAGACTTTTGCAGAGGTAGAAGTGAAAGTTGTTTTGACTCAGGTCTACGCAAGTAAAAAATATATATTCTATTTATCAGTGATATATTTATCAGGAGCCAAATTTCAGAAAAAGGTGAATTTCAGAAAAGAAAATGGTTTGAAATAAAAAATGGAGAAAAACAATAACATTACATAGAGAAACTGCTATTTTTAATTGTTTTTTTTATTCAATGTCAAGTGTCTCAGTGATTCTCAGTCAGAAATCTCTCACACCCTCCCTGATGCCATATTAGAAAAGCAGGAAGCCAATAGTCTGCAGAACACTAAGGAGTGTAGGATGCAGCTTGAGATATATCATATTGGTCATTTATCTGCCTCAAATAAAGTGTTGCACTGCATTAAAAGAAGATCCTGCGGCAAACAAAATGGATATATACACCGCCGGAGCCTGTCCTCCTTTTATACAGCCTCATTCTTAACTGAATGGCTGGTCTTATTTGTCTTCATTTATGGATTTATTTTGCCTTGCTCTCTTAAATTTTTAAGAAACTGTTGTGGAGGCTGCTGGTGTGGTGGCACAGACGCTCCTGTACCTTCTGCCAGATGGCAGGAGGGTGAAGAGTCCATGAGAGGGGTGAGAGGGGTCCTCCACAATACTGGTGGCTTTGTTGATGCTGCGGTTGTTGAATGAGGTTTTGATGGTGGGTGGAGAGACTCTGATGATCTTTTCAGCTGTTCTCACAATTCTCTGTAGGGTCTTGTGATCAGAGGCTGTATAGTTCCCGTACCACACGGTGAGACAGCTGGTCAGGATGATCTCTGTCATACCTCTGCAGAAAGTGGTGAGGATGGGAGGGGTGAGTTTGGCTCTCTTCAGCCTCTGCAGGAAGTGGAGGCACTGCTGTGCCTTCTTGGCTAGGCAGGTGGTGTTGAGAGTCCAGGAGAGGTCCTCCATTATGTGCACACAAAGAAACTTTTGACTCACTCCACAGGTGTGCAGTGGTGAGTGGCCCACTTGGGTCCTCCTGAAGCCTACAATCATCTCTATAGTCTCATCAACATTTAGAGATTGTTGTCTCTGCACCATTCTGAGAGCTGGTTCACCTCCTCTCTGCACGCTGACTCATCATTGTTGCTGATGAGGCCCACAACTGTAGTACCATCAGCAAGCTTGATGATGTGATTAGAACTGAACTTTGCAGCACAGTCATGATTCAGCAGTGTGAACAGCAGTGGACTGAGCACGCAGCCCTGGGGGGCACCAGTATTCGGTGTGGTGGTGCTGGAGATGGAGTTGCTGATCCAGATGGACTGGGGTCTCTCAGTCAAAGTCCAGGATCCAGCTGCAGAGGGCGGTGGAGAGACCCAGCAGGCTCAGCTTTGTTATCAGTTTCTGTGGGATGATTGTGTTGGATGCTGAACTGAAGTCTATGAACAGCATCCTGATGGGTCTGAGAAAGGTGTAAATGTATATAAATATAAATGTAACTATAATGGTTATTATAATGAAATATAGGTCTTGATGCATCTTTATAAATGTATTTATAGAACAGTAATACATGCTTATAAATAATTATAAATGGGGCTATAATTCATTATGAGCATGGGCTTCATAGAAAGTGCTACCCAAATGACTTGTGTAAAGATTTTTTGGCTGTTATAATCAGCTGTTTGAATTAGACCTATGCTGAGTCTGACTCGTGGCCTGCAGAGTGTTTTGGCTGAACTTCAGCCTTCTGTCTTTATCCTAGTGGTGACTGTGGCCAGTGGTGTGACATGGAATTCAGCCATCTTGGCTCTGCTTTTTCCTCCACTGATTTTAAATTATCTTATGAACTCTCTAAATTAACACTAAATATAAGGTATGATTACATGCAGAGTACATGTAGAACTAAAAATCAAGCCTGTCCTGTCTGGCTACCACCTTGATTTGATCTTGTGTGTTTCTGCAGTTTGATATTGTGCTCATGAGAGTGACCCATTGCTATGGGCATTCAGAGAAGCACTGGGTATTGGTTAGACTGGGATTTAAGGAGGTGGTAGAGCCAAGCTTCCTTCATTAGAGTTTCATGAGGAGAAAGAATGTTGCCAATGCATCTCTTTTACTTGTGGGTTTTACATTCCTGTACACAGTTTTGCTTATGCTAGTGAAAAAGTACATCTTATAAATGCTGTGCAAATCAGCCTGCCAGCTGAGGTGCGCTTTTTTCCTAATGAGAACAGATGCAGCTTCAGCTCTAATAATGCAGCTTTTCCAATGCTGCCATTATGTTATGAAAGCCGACATGACAGGACCTGTGGGGGAATATTTCAGACTATATTGAATGAATGAATGAATGAATGAATGAATGAATAAAAAGCAAGCATAAATAGTATTTATTACAGCACGAAATATTCCTCCACAGGTCCCTCACACACATTCCCATGTTGGCTTTCATAAAATAATGGCTTGAGAAAGAGAAGGAAAGTTAAACAAGCTGGGAAATGGTGCCACTGTGTGGATCTAGATAATACAGTACAGTTTTCAATAGCCAGTGTGATATAGCAAGCTGGCTAACTATATCCTTCTGCACAGTGACTAGCATATGTGATCTACAAGGTAGAGTCATTGTTACACTCTCTTTTTGAACATTAGCTGTAGCTATTACTAGTCAATAAAAGGAGACAGTCAGACACTCTGGCATCAATAGTCTTTGGACATTTAAGTTGGTGTGTAGCAGCATGGGCACTTACTAATCTTATAATCCTAACAAGTCTGTAGTTGTTGAAACTTCGCCAACTTTCCTGACCTTCTGTGCATCTCAGGGCAGGATGTGAGAGGAATGTGCAGAACCCTAACCTAACTGCCGCATAATGCTGTTAGAGATGTATTAAGTACACCTCAAATTTAAAATGTTATTTCCGCCTGCTTTGAGGATGCCTGTGTTCAGCACTGAATTTATTTGTGATGTCCCACTCCACAGTAGTGGTTAATGGCTCATATTGTGGTAGTTGTATACAGTGTTTTACTATCAAAAAAAGCTTTAGTCTGTTCATTTTATCTCTGTACCAGTGTTACTGTGGAGAGGTGTGAATTGTTTGCCCAGCAGGTAACTCACACCCCTCCCTTTTCCCATCCCCCTGCTCACCTGCAGCTAAACACAGAGTCACGATACTCTACACACAGAAACCCAACAGTGTCCTGACCAATCTTATAACAGCCTTGTGGCGATAAAATAATTCAGTTGTTTATACTGACTGAAAATGTCCGTAACATTTCATGTAACAGCACTACGTATTTAGGAAAGAAAATACAAGCAACTATATACAAATACACAAAACTGTACTTCATTATAGTTACAGTTTAAATGGTAAATGCTAATCAGATTACATTCTAAATTACAGTTTAGATTACAGTTACATTCTAAAAAAAGGTATATTACTGAAGGAATTTACTGTCTTTTTGTTTCATTTGATAATTATTAAGTTGGAAAATCAAATAAGGCAACTTATTAGCGTGTAGCGTGTAGCATGCTTAACTCACAGAATGGAAGACATGAGCTAAATGTGTTTATGTTGTGGAAATACAAGGAGCATTTTACTTTCAAATTGAGCAAAGGTTGTGACTTAAGAGAACAAAGCAATCAGTGTTTGCCAGCAACCAAACTGCTCTCTGCTTCAAAGGATTCAACTTATGACCTGATGAAGCATGTTGAGATACACTATATGGCCAAAGTACGTGGACACCTGACCATCACACCCAGTTTGGCCTTCCCAAAATGTTGCCTCCTAAAGTTGGAGGCGCACAGTTGTATAGGATGCTTTTGTATACTGTAGCTTTAAGAGTTCTCTTCACTGAACTTGAATGTAATGGAGCAATTAATACACTGAAAAGAGTAACAATCACTAGGGGGTGAAAACTTTCTGGAGGCACTGTACATTTGTTTTAGTAATTGGTAGTAATTGGTATTTGGAGTAATTCTACCTATAATATCTAATTCCTTGCTGTGTCTTGGAATCTTCATTCATGATATTTTTCATTTTCTGGATTTTTGTTCACTCAGCAGAATCTATAAGATACTGAAGAAAGACAAAACAGAGTAATAGACCTGGGAAACTCTGCATAAGGTATATGTTGTTATCTCTAACTGTATAATAGTCAGCTAAAATGTGTGTCATATTAAAAAGCAGTCATAGTAATACATTGGTTTGTTTGCATGTTGATTGTATTGGAAGATTAAATCAGCAGTGCTCAAGTAGGGCATTTATCACACTATTACAGTCACTGTCCACTTTATTAGGAAAACCTGGATATCTGCACATCCATGCAGTTATCTAATCTGCCAATCAAGTAGCAGCAGAGCAATGCACCAAATCATGCAGATACAGGTCAAGGGCTCAGATCCACACCAAAACAACTGGTCCAAGACCAGCTGAACGAGGTGNCTATGTCATTATTTATGTCGCTTTGCCACATGAAAATCTCTAAATTTCATTTAGGTCAGAGGTGTCCAATCTTCTCCACAAAGGGCCGGTGTGGGTGCAGGTTTTCATTTCACCCAAGCCAGAGCCACACCTGATACCACCTGCTTCATCTGTTGATCTTGGCTTTCAGTAGACTCAGGTGTGGCTTCTTCTTGGTTGGAATGAAAACCTGCACCCACACAGGCCTTTTCTGGGTAAGATTGGACACCACTGATTAGATTAATCCTGTATTTAATCAAATGTTTTATTAAGGAAATGTTTTCATCTATTTTTACGACTTACAGCCAGACTCTTTACTGTAAAAATACTTTATTTGAGACTTTTAGGTACTCAGTAGTACCAAAGTGCCTTATGTGTGTGTATGTGTGTGTGTCTGTGTGTGTATGTGAGACAGAGAGAGAGAGAGAAAGAGAGAGTTTTGTAGGATTTTACTTAACAAAGCCCAAAAGCTTTGGTTGGTTCTCATGCAAACTGTCTATGAGTTGCTATGAGTTGTTTTGTCTGACTCACTGAAAAGATCCAGAGTTCTCATCACTAGTCAGTAGGCTATGTGACTATGAGTCAGCCATCTTACGTGAGCAGCCCAACGCACCAATCGCAACACAGCAGATCATCCTGTCACACGTCATGTGACCTTCCTCTGAAGTCACTGCAGCGTTTTTTGCCCTGCATGTTCACATTTCATGAGAAAAGATGATGATGATGATGATGATGATGGCATAATTTAAGGCAATGTGTAATGCATGCCTACATTACTGAGAGCTGAGAGGGTGGGAAAAGAGGGGGAGGAGAGAGGAAGCAGAGAGAGCAGAAATAATAGAGAGAGAGAGAGAATGCTGTGTGATCTGACTGAGCCCCACCCTTATCCTCTCCATGTCTCTCTCTTCTCCATCTCTCTGTTGCGTTCGGGTGTTCCCATCACATATGCCGATTTGAAACTCGACACAGTGCTTACCACTAGCCTCCACTCATCCTTTTTTCTTTCCTGTCTCCTCAGCTTCCCTTGCCCTGAGGTCTGTATGGAGATTACACACCCCAGAGCAGTGAGAAGCATGTGGGCACTGCAGTGTGGGCCAGGCCTTTATCAGCTCAGCCTATCCACATGTTTCCTTTGATGTAGGGAAGCACGGAGGAGGTGATGGCATATCAGGAGAGTTATTGAGGACATGAAATTCAGCTTGTGAGACAGAAAGAGAATGAAAATGAAGGATCTGGAAATCCAGTTGAACAGGAATCATCCCCTCATCTGTCAGTGGCTGTTTCTCCCTCATCAATTGCCATCATGCTTAATCACCACTGCAGTGGCACAAACACAGTCGGCCATGCCTCCTCTGTCAGCCTGGTGCGGGGGAGAAAGGAAATCCTATTTACTCCAGTGCAGGAGGGGCTACGACTCAACACTCTCATTTTTACAAGCTCATATGGGGGAGAAAAGGGGTGTCTCTCGCTGCCTTGTGTATCTGTCTGTTTCAGGAACAAAACAAAGGGATGTATTCTTTTCCCACACCAACTTACAATGCCAGCATGAACAGGCAGATCTGTTCGCAGGCTAACGCAACAGATGTCAGCCTGTTACAATGCAGGCAGAGACGATGAATGAAGCACTATCAATAAGCCAGCATCTGTTCCATATATAATGCAACATATACAGTCCCCTCCCAAAGTATTGGAACGGCAAGGCCAATTCTTTTGTTTTTTTGCTGTACACTGAAGAAATTTGCGTTTGAGAGCAAAAGATGAAGATGATGAGAAGATATGACGATAGATCAGAATTTCAGCTTTCATTTCCTGATATTTATAGCCAATACAAACAGTTTGGAATGTTCTGAAAGAGAAAGAAACCACTTGCGCTAAGAACTAGACATCAAACCGGTTGGCCAAGGAAAACAACAGCAGCTGATCACAGGAACATTGTGAGAGCTGTGAAGAAAAACCCAAAAACAATCATAATCCACCTTTCAAAGAAGACCTTGAGAGCAGAAATATAGAGGCCATACCACAAGACGCAAACCACTCATCAGCAGGAAGAATCTCAAAGTTTGATATGATACCAAAGTGAGGAGAAAGAAAGGATCTGCTCATGATCAAAACCCAAATGTCTTCAGTGTATAGCAAAAACAAAAGAATTGGCCTTGCCTTTCAGATACATTCAGAGGGAATAGTATATTGTATACCTACCACCAGTTCATACACCAGCAGTAGATATGAGGAATGTTCTGTAAGGCTGTATCCTTCATCTGACCGTTACGTGTGTGCCCCTGCTGAACCTTTCCAACAACTCCAGTCCCACCGTCTCACAAGTGCAGCTCTGTAAGAATCTCCAAGAGCCAGCTTGTATAAAATAAAGGTTAGTGTTGTTGCAGGGTTTTCTAATGACTCCCTCTATATGAAACTTAATGTGAACACAGATTGAATAAATTGAATAAAGCTACTTAATAGTGTTTGCTGTGGATATTTTTGTTTATTAGGCTACTAGTTAAGGTCTTAGGCCCCGCCCACACCTGGTATTAACATCCATCTGGAGTGATCCGATCTGATCCGATCTCGTACATCATTTCCGCTGGAGGAAGGGTGTTGTGCACATTTACTACGTCATTCTGCTGCATTTGTTTTCAGGTAGAAAAGGTCCTGTGAATCATATCTCATGTACCTGTGCTGACTGTTTCACATGTTTCGTTTGCGTGATCCGTTAGCGAAACATAAAAGAATGGAAAATGAGACGATGAAAGAAGCTAAGGAAAGCAGCTGCTTTTGTCTCTGCTGTTACAGCATCGCCTTTATCCAGTGTCTCGCAACGATTGCGTATTTTCCAGCTAGGGCAATGATACAGTGGATTAGGCGGTTCTTTGTTTGCGTTCACACTACAAATATTGGATGTACTGTACATAGCGCCGTCTACTTACGATTGGATCACCAAGGACACATTAATGCCAGGTGTGAACAGGGCCTTCGAGTACGAAACAACATTGCTGCATTGCATTATCTATTGTATACATCGTCTATACCTCAGTCTGTGCATCCGTAGTCTGTGGTGCATCCTATCTCATATGTAATTAAACTAAAACTAGGATTTGGTATGCAATTGTAGTAAAATATGAGTGTCTCCATCTAATAGCAAGAGATAAGAAATTCGGTTAAAGAATTAATATTTATGTGTAAATATACTGTACGTATGCATACCTCTCAGTTAAAGTCATATTCGAGCAGGATGTTCCAGATCACATTTCACTCTCTTAACTGTTGTAGTAAAATGAATGACATTGAATTATTTAATTAGCATTAATCAACATTATTTAATTAATTACCAGCTTTGGGGACAACCCACTTCTTTTACAACTGCAGATGTTTTAAAGATTTTTTTTTTAAATCAGGTAAGATTTAGTCATTTGGTGAATGGTTCCAAAGGCTACTCTATGAACTAGCAATGCTGTCATTCACACAACAGTGCTGTACTTTACAGTTAAATTTGGATGAATCCATAACCCCCCCCTTAGGTTTTTTATCAGGGTTATCAAATTTGACCATTCAAGATCTGTCCAAAAAGACAGTTCTGATAGTTTCCAGTTCCATACATCCATGCAAAACAATAATGACAACCCATACAGGAGGGGTTATATTCATTTTAATTAATTCAGCTAGCTACAAAATGTCAACCACGTCACAGACTGACAGGATACAGAGGGAGTTTTTAATATTACATGCATTGAGGACACCAGTCTCACAGTTTAACCTATGTGTCATTCAGGTAAGGTATTTATTTGTCTTCTTATACAGACTATTCAACATCGTAGCAATTTGGTGTGCATAGCTCTAAAGTACAGAAGCAACAAAAACCTCTTTTTTTTTTTTGTCATGGATTATTTTCTTTTTCTTTTTTTTTTTTTTTTAAACCAGTAACAAACCACACAGGGAAAGTAAACTAACAGGATACAGTCTTCATATAAAAGTAAGATCTCTCAGAAATATGCATCTTTGCTTTACATTGCAAATGTTTGTTTATTTATTTATTTATTTATTATTTTTTTTCTCAGAGCATCCAAAACCTATGATACAGAAAACAACTCCACCATTCAGCACTTCAGTCATTATCTTTTCCAGGCTGCATAATCATTTAGAAAACAGGTCATTTTTGCAGAACCACCTCTTTAGTCATGTCTGTTACAGTTCTTCTTTCGGTCGTGTTGCATTATGTTACATCGATGGTCACAGTCTGTAAATATATATTGACAGAAAGAGAGCACTATTGCAAACTTGCAGGAATATGGAACGTTCAACTGTGTCCTAATACTGAGCATGCTTTGTCAATTTTTGCTACTGCCATGATTTTTTTTTTTTTATATATTTTTTAAGACAAGTTTTATTTATAAGACTCTAAAATCTACTATTCATCATGCATAATGCACAATTCACACCACTTGGAATGCAATGTCTATTACAGCTACAGAATCTAGTTGCACTTTGTCTAAACAGTAACTGATTATGTTTCGGGATGAGGAAAATGAACCAAGGAAGGATACTGTAAGTGCTTTTGCATCGTCGTCATATAATTAATCATCTTTTACCCATTCATCATTTGCCGTGACAACATCAAAATAAGGAGCATGACAGTAGCCTAATGAAATGACACAGTTTTACTAAGACGATACTGAGATACTGAAAAGGAAAGACAGTTTGTAGAGCATTCCTATTATATATTTCATCCAGTAAAGAGGTTTATATCATATATAATATATATGTATACATATATAAGCGTATATGTGTATATATATATATACATATATGTATACATATATACACATACGTATATAGGTGACAAAAAAGAATAAAAACTTCACAAGTGAGCTAGAGCCATCGAGCCAGCACTATATACAACCTTTGGAAAGAATGATACAGAGTATAAGAAATCATTTTACGAGGACTATCATTGAAAAAGCCGACAGACAGCACACAGAACAACATTTACAATGTAGGGGTGATATGTGCATGTGTGCAAACCTAGAAGGTAAATACCAAGATAAAAGCATGTTTGTGCCTTTCGACAAACTGCACGGTTAGTAAAAGCAGGCATTTCAGACGCTTAACCGCTGCCGAGCATCTTTGTGGCCCTCTGGTTAGCTTCATCAATCCTGGTCTTGTTGGACTCAGCCTAAGAGACAACAACAACAACAACAAAAAAGAAATGCAAGTTATTACAGCATTTTGCTTTGTACTTTGCATTATGCCCCCAAACAAGTCCGCAGTGTTAAATCTGACTTATTAGACTTATTGCCTAGCATCAAATACTGCCATTATGCAATATAATAGTTTACAGTAACAGTAACAAATGTGACCTCTTGAATATTGGGTGGTTTTAAATTTCCCTAGCTGATCCTAGGCTAACTATTAGGTTGTTTGCAAGCTAGCTAATTTGCAGATTTAACAAACATTCCCTAGCCAAGTTGACTAGCAAGCTAGCGAAGTTATTAGACTAATAATTGTCTCATTAAAACTAGCAACCAAGATCGCTAACCACCTAGCTAGCATTAGGGGTTACATTGGTGGCAACTAAACGTTCCAACATTCCTATTTTCACCCAGGTGCAAATAGCATGTGACTGTATAAATGCATTTCCTTTTGTAAAAATCAAATGAATATATCAGTAATGTGATGCATTTTGTTACTTTTATAGACAGACGCATGATAAAACCTTATTTCCTCTAAAAATCGGAATGTTCTCCTGGGACCTACCTTGTCCATGATCCTGTCAATTTGGCGATTCTGAGTATCAATCTCATTACCCATGTCAAGGGCCATGTGGCGCAGGTTACCAATGATGCCTCCCACCTGCTCCAAGTTCTCATCCATCTCATTTTCCCGGGCATCATCTGTTACCCTGCACAGACAAGCACATACAGGACAGGACATGAGCACGTTACAGGAGTATTTCATGTATCTAGGGTTCCTGATTCCAATTTGAGCTTGGGTTATGTCTTTCGCATGTTCTCTCTGTGTCAAAGTGGGATTCTTCTGGGTGCTCTGGTTCCCTCTTACATTGTCAAGACATGCCAGTAGGTGGATTGGTGACTCTAAATTGTCCATAGGCATGAATGAGTGTGCATAAGTGTGAGCGGGATGGACTGGTGTCGCATCCTGGGTATGTCCCCTTCAACGCTGACCAGGATAAAGTGGTTACTGAAGAGTAATTGTTCTGAGCATGCACACTTATTTACTCACAGCAGACTAAGTTAACCTCAGACCTAGCTATATACAGTACATGTGACATCAAGTGGTCTTATCAAAGCTGTCTCTGCGGTATAGCTGTCTTAACCATCCCTGTGTGTCCCCTTTGGACAAGTCCAGTTCTCATCCAAGGAAGCCTCACCTGCGGATGAAACCTCCGCTGATGGCCATCTGTTCTCGCTCATCAACCACACGGGCAGGCTGGCTGTTCACGACACCATCCTGGTTGTTGCCCCAGGCCTTGCTGCCTCCACTCTTCATTCTGCATGAATCATGAAGAACATAAGCGCCGATGTGGCCGGAGAGCCTCCATATGACCAGTGTTTCCACCCACACACACTAGCAACAGTGGACAAATGCTGGACTAACAGGCAGGCAGTAACAGGCATAAACAAATCAGTTCTAGCTGAAATGTTAGGCCTTGTTGACATAGAACATACATGGCTTGTTGGCTAAAACACATACCTTTGTTTAACAGATGAAAAAACAAGGGGAAACTAGCTAGCAACAGAAATCTGGGACTCAGAAGTCATCAGTGCATTACTTCTTGTTGGACTGCTTCCCCTTCCCAGTGATAATGGCTTGTTTCCCTATCTCTGATTATGACAAATAACAAAGAAGACAGGCCTTGGCAGACAGACAACACAGAATAACAGGACTGCCACACTGTCAGAGACAAGTGCAAACAACTGCAAAAGAAAAGAAACTGGAGGGACGAGAACCCATTCCTAGGCCACCATTTTAATTTGGGCTCCACTGGTAAAATGTTTTCGCCTTGTTTGCAGTAGTAATATTTATGGTTGATGATTATTATAGGGTTGACCATTTTATCTGGGCATATAACAGGGAACAAACTAATTATATAAAGTTTTGTCTCTACTGTGTGATATGTATAGTATTAGATGCCACAGATCCTTCAGAAAATTTGAGAACGATCACATTTAGATTACCAGCCGAACTTTGTTTACTCTCGTTCTTTTCCACTCGTTATAAGAACATCCATCATCCTCCTAAAGTGCAATCTAGTTTAGCATCGTTTGTTTAAAATGAGCCAGAACATTTAACTCTGGTATTGTTCACATTGATAAATACTGTTATTAGGGATCCAGATCTTGAAGCTAAGCTGAGAAAAAGCTAGACTGCCCACTGCAGTGTTATTTTTATTCTCCACCATCTAACTATCTTGGCAGTGTGTTTAGCGTTATTTAATGTTGCAGGCTGGTGGATGCTTTAACTGCTTTAACACACTGCCTGTGATACGTATAAATGCGAAACAGTATGTAATCAGTAGCAATATCGTGCATGTCATGTAAAATCTATGTGACAAGGAAGCAGAATGTTTCTGAGTTGTATAAGAGGTGATGTTGAAATATATGACCCAAAATGCTTTTTTAACCCCTTACACACTATTAGTATGTTTAATCAATTTCTGTCTGGAAGTCATAACCAGTAATTTGAAAGAATGGCCATTTTGAGGACTTTAACAAAGATTTCTTCTTAGGACTGATACATCGCTGGTATGATATATCTAACATCTACGCTATAACTAACTTTAGGATGCTTTATATCATACTGCTAAACAAAGCAGGTGAATCCATCTCAAGGCTGGAGCTTGTTTACTAATCGCTGAATGTTTTAGTAAGATAGAAAAGACAAGTGCGATATTAAATACGAATTCACTGTGACTTGTATGGCAGATGCTCCACACAAGCCAAGGCTTTGTAACAGTCAGAGGTAAAGCATTTACTTCAAGTTCTCCACCACAGGAAAGTCTTCAGGAAAGAAGAATTTGTGCTTTGTGGAGCCTCTTCGTTTTTTCTCTGTCTTATTAACTTCAAATGAAAGTGAGGGAACGATTGTTTATAGCTGCCATAATGCATATGACAACAGCTAACTAACGTTTCTCTCAAGGACACTGTAAAACATTAATTCTTTAGTACTTAAAAAAAACTGTAATTTTTGCCAAATTGCTGTGGTATAAGAGGAATAAAACACTTCAGGACATGCTGTTATAGAATTTCAGGGTGGTCATGATGTGGCTGCATCACATCGACCTAGCACTGATTATTTTTCTATAACAGCACATCACATTTTATCCTTTACTTATAATCAGGGTCGAATTAGCTCTAGGCTAAAACGGCAATGGTTTATTTGCATGGATATTCTTTTATTTGACTTATACAACCAAAGGCATTGCTAACAGTGGCCAATATAATCCAATTAAAGCCGACATCACCGTAACCCTCTCTGCCTGAACTAGATCTGGCCTGCTGTCCCCTTGGGCTAACCAGTGAAAACATGGCTCTCTCCACCGCACATGCTATCTCACAGTCTTTAGATCAGTCGTCTTCTTCTTTCCTTACCACTCCTGTATTAAATCCTAATGTAGACCTGCTTAATATTGTGTTAATCGATGTGCTTAATGAGAAACAATATGTGTTAATCTTCAGCATTGTGAATGTCATTATGTATTCAGTGTTGAACAGGTTTAACAGGCAGCATTAATATCAAGATTAATATCATTAATAGCAAGAGTTGCATCAGCATGCATTTGGCATTCAGGGACATGCTGTTTCAGTCATTCAAGCCAGTGGCATTGATGGATGTGCTGTCAAAGTTGCATGGAAGGTCGTTTATTACTTTGGTCAGCTTATGATGTTTAATGAATTTGTTCGTTTCATAATAAATTAAAGCAAGGTTGAATTTGAAAGAAAAATTGAATTGCCATGATTGATTTGGGATAAATTAGCTCACCAAAAGCTCACCAAAATGACTACAGTGTCCGATTTGACACGCACACAACACAACAATTTATTCCTACATTAATAATTCAACTTTGGCACATCCATACAGTTTTTATGGTGGATCCTTTGACAATTCCACCTCTAAAGTTTTCTAAAGGACCATCCTATTCATCTTTGCATGCGGTTCTCAGAGCAGTTTCTACAGCACAGTCAGACTTTAGAATCAGTGCAGCATGCCTTACTTCGTATATCTGATGGAGAGTCGCTCTCTCATAGAGGACTCAGAGCCAAGTCTGCAGGGCAGCTGTATGTGTGTGTGTGAGAGTGTGTGCTCAACCAACGGCTCATGCTTGTTGTTTCCTTTGGGGCAGGTCGTGATGAAGAGCGTGGGTTGTGAGTTTGGCTACTGCTGGCTAGGACTACTAGACTCCTAGGGTGTATTATTTTATGTTCTAATATTTTTAGGCAGGCAGGCAGGCAGGCAAGCAGCACCTACTTGTTACATGGACAGGAGCAAAGACCACAGAATTTTCCTAGATCGTTCAAATTCTTTTCTGCATCCTTCATGTCCTTATTGATTTGGTCCATCCCTTCTTCGATGCGCTCCAGTTGTTCTGATTAAACAACAAGCAATTTATCCCCCACAGAACGAAGCACGTCAGAAGAAGACAGGGAGGAAAGAAAGAAAAGAGGAAAGAGAGGACAAAGAAGAGAAGACAGAAAGAAAAAAAAAAACTTCAGACAGTCACTGTGACAAAAGGAAAACAAAGGAGGAAAAAAACGGACGCCACCACATACGCAAAAAGACCCCTCCGTCACATGGTCAGTACCTACTTGTTACACGGACATATGAAAAGGCCACAGCATTTCCCTAAATCTTTTAAATTTTTCTCGGCCTCCTTCATGTCTTGGTTGATATGGTTCATGCCATCTTCAACACGATCGAGTTGTTCTGGTCAGGACAAAGGGATGACAGCAGTGGAATGAATTTTATTGTTTTTTTTTTTGGAGAAATGAACACTATCAAGCTGGATGTGGCTTATCTAGAGGGGACAGCATGCATTTGAGTGGATCTACTGACAGCAAAAAAACCTTCCATATATATCTATATCTATATATAAAGATGTTTCCTTCTAAAGTAAAATGGGATTGAGAACAAATAAATTGACCACTTGATAATGGGAGGGTCCACAGAGTATTGAAACAGATCCCTGAGGTCAAAAGCAGTAACAGTGACAAGAGCCCAGCAGCATTTCCGAGCTCTTTTGATTTTAATTAGACCTCAGGAAAGAAATCTCTCACCCCAGCCCAACGCTATAGCATGCTGAGTCAGAGTCTGCGAGTCTCACTAAAACAGTGTGTGTAAATCACAGTTTATTTGTCTGGGTGGGGGTAAGGCATGAACATGGCGGAGGTGGCTGCGTGATCAGTGGGGATGCAGTCTGGCACTGTTAGATATGTTGTTAGGGGAGAAAAAGAAAGGCCGACTGTAGATGGGTCTGGAAAGAAGAAAGCCCAGCACCATCGTCACATTTGTAGAATCCCTGGCTTGGATTTATTGGTTTTTGTTTATTGGTTTCTAGCATGTAGGCATATTCAGAGAAATTCCAGGCAAAATTTGCAGTAACTTCATTGAATTAAGTGCAGGTGATGTTACCAAAGAAAAATATATCATCACAAAACCTGGTCTTTTTTTCCTAAATGTAACCATTATTAACCTCATGGAGATTCTTCAAAATGAAAAGTGAACATGTAATGGTTTTAGTGCCAATGAAATGTACTGAACTACAGTTTGCCTTTCTTCACATCAAACAATCCCAATTTCCTTGAAATGTCCCAAAGATCATATTTTCAAGGCAAAGTCACTGGACATTGGTTGGCACTTTGGATTAATTCTCTGCTATTGTATGCCACATAATCACATTACAAAGCATGGCTTTGACACAGGTAACCAGGGATTATACAAAAAAAGATATTAGTGTTTAATGGGAAAGAGTGATGTTTGTCATCACCAGCTAAATCGATCGTTTTTTTTTTCCCCACACAGAGAAAGAAACTCATTCTTCTTTAAATTTAAAAATCGTCTCTACTGATGGTACACTTTAAAACTGACCAGATGTAAAATACAAAAGGCAGTTAATTGAGAGTCTCAGTGGCCACATTTTTTTCTGTTAGTGTGCATCTTGAAGTAAAGAGGCACAAAAGGTAGGAAGGACAGAAGTATAAAGGATAAGGAAAGATTCAGAAAGATGTTAGTTGAAAGGAAAACAGTGAATAAACACCCTAAAACATATATATCGAACTATCTATTGGTTCATTAAGTCATCAATTTGATTCATCATCTGCGAATCAGTTAGATTACTTAATATTACTTAATATTACTTAATACCTGGTATACATTTACAATGAGAAATACAGATTCTATGTAAGTAACCATCATGATTTCATTATCCATCTGTAAAGCATTTAGACTTACCTCCTTGCTCATCCAGCATAACCAAAGTCCTGATACCAGCATCTTTACTCTATGCATCAAGAGGCATGGAGAGGTTGGCGTAGATGATGGTGAAAGAAAGTAGGAAAGAGTGGAAACAAAGATGAGGTACGATCACTAGGAGAAGTTACAGGATTCTTTTATGAGTTGGAGTCAAGGAAAGGTGCAGGATAACGAAATGTCAGGTTACAGGGTTACAGAGTTGTTTTATGAGCTGGACTCAGGGAAAGGTGTAGGATAAATCTCAGCAGTTAAGAATGCACAGATACCTAACACACTGCCTTCTTCCTTTCCTCGCATTAAGCGTGATGAATCTTAATTATGTACGGCATGCAGCATTGCTTCTGAGGAACCTGTTAGAGAGGTGATACCTACGGACTGGGTCAGCACTGATTATAGTCCAACTGTTGTAGCTTATTTATCATGGAAACCATCAAAGTGCTTAAATGAATGGCTCAGTGGTATCCTTAAGGAAGGATTACGGAAGCCTTTAGAATGGATAAATTCTTTCCGTATGAAGTTTGGAGTTCAACTTTTAGGATTCAGGAGCAAAAATGTAAGTGTTGAACCCTTATGCTTTGGCCAAATTACTGCACTATGAAAATGATACAGCAAATAGTCACTTCTGGGAATTATAATATCAGGTTAGACTTAATCATCACTAGTGAATTATTATAGGATCCAGCTAAAACGCCGCAAAGCAGGGAAACTATGCTGTACGTGAAAACATGAATGTCATTGCACAGCACTGTGGTATCCTTGGTTCTTGAACAAGGCACACATGCCTTTTTTTACATTCCTAGTTCAGTTGTACCCTTTACACTCACAGACTAAGCTGGGATGAGGTTATTGAAACACTAAGACACAGACATCGATATATTGAATACTCGGTACTTGACTGAGTCATTGGTTAGCTTTAGTGAAAGTATTGACTTCTGCTGGCCTGCGTACATCTCCCACCTCTCACGTTAGTTTTATTAAAAAACCTTCACAAAATCAGGTGTGTTTCTTGGGATGTTTTTGCTCCACTGTCCTCTTTTATGCCGTTTGGAAGCATCAGTTAATGTGCCTGAGCTTAAATCAGAAGAGCGGCTGCGTCAGCATTTGCAGTGGAAGCAGCATCAATGTTTCCTATAATCAAGAGGCTGCATGGTGGCATAAATCAGGCTGAAATGGAGCACGGCAGCCACGCCTGCTTCAGCAAGTAAATGACTCCTGAGGGGTTAATGCGTTAGTGTCACGGTGTCCTCCCAGCTCTGGAAAAACCTGAAATAAGCTGCTGACCATCTGGACTGTGAGAATGTATCATACATTTTGCAGCCTAGATTACCTAGGTCTTGTCAATAACTGAATAATTATTATTTATGTCTCCATATTCAGTCAGTCTTTCCCTCCATCATCTACGGTTTGTCCTCACTCCTTACTGTTCCTTACTTTAGAGGCCATGTATTGCTGTCCTCTTTTCTGCCTTAAGAGTATTATGGACACTGATTATAAACATGACCTTGAGATGTATGGCACAGAGACCACTGGAGTCTCTCTCTCTCTCTCTCTCTCTCTCTCTCTCTCTCTCTCTCTCTCTCTCTCTCTCTCATCCATCTCCTTTCTCCATCTCACCCAACTGTCATCCTGTCTAGCCTTGTTAAGAAAGACTAAACTTGCTCCTGGCCACAAAGTCCATCTGTCAGTTGTGCTCAGCAGGCAGCAGACAGAAATGTAACAGAGACCACACAACCCAACTGATATACCACAACGATTCTTACTCAAATATCAGTTCGGGCTTTTCATTTCGATTCCCATCTTGTAATTCATCCCCCCACATACACACACTTACACAATACTACAATCTCACTATTGCTCAAATAATTTTCTTTAACGTGTCTAACAAAGAATTGTGCTAGTCGGGGCTAGTTAATGCAGTCTCAGCCTCTAACAGCGTTCTTTTGTTTTTCATTTCATTNTTCATTTCATTATTAAAGGTAGCGTTTTTTTGTATTAAAGTATTCCTTTAAAATTGTATTGACCACATTTCACTCTCCTTAATGGATAGCCTACTATATATAGTTGTTATATAGTATATATACACTATATGCAGTATACATGGCTTACCTCTTCCACTAGCTGCAGCATGCGACGAGTGCTTTCCAGTGACTGTGGAAAGAGAGGCAAAGCATTATAAACAGAAGAAAGATAGAAGATAAAGCTCTTTACGACCTGAGATATGCACTCAGTTACTGAAATTCTTCTTTTTTTTACTCTCAGTCTATCATATACAACATATATCAAAATAATCAATGCTAAACTCTGTGCCATTACTGCTTGTTCATTTCCTATTGAACATCTAAAGGCCTTCACAGTCATACTTGAATACACCGCTGTATGAAAGGCATCATGTGAGAATTTGGACTCTTTTACCATCATTTTACCATCACATTTGTTGTCTGAAGAATCATATACAGTATAGCCTTCCCTATCTGGGAGGGTTCCTGGTTTTAGGACCCTAAGAACTCTTAAATTTCCAACCATGCTGGAAAAAATAATTCTTAGAATTCTCACTTAAGTGAAATATGTAAGTTGCACAAAGCTCAAGTGTCAGGGGGTAGTGTAACACACCTGGATGACAGTGCTATCCACCCCCTTGAGGATGCATGAGCTTACAGTTGCCCAAGATTGGCTAGTTTTGGTGTGATTGCTAGGGGAGAAAAAGTATGCCACCCTGCCCTCACTGAGCACATGGCCCATTTCGCTCTGTTGGACTCCTTGCCTTGGATGGATGTGAGATTTAAACTGTGGGATTACTTTCCAGATGAGAGAGTCAACTCTTCTCTGTAGTGCCACATTATTGCTATATGTAAAAGCTACATATGTAGATTGAGAGTGTATGAGCTTTGGTAGCATTTGTACCTGGTTAGCATTCATTCCACCCTCATCACCCTCACCACCCTAGCTGATTTGAATTGGTGTGAATTTCTCATGAGATCAGGCTTTGCTCCTCACTTTGCTCATAAATATGTCACATGAATTTTAGCAAATGGAGGCAGAAATGTCTGCAGTGTCTACATTTCACCCAGCTTGCCTGAAGCATTCTAGTGGCAAAGGAAAGAACTGGCACATTAGCTACATATGCAAAAGCTACAAAAGTTCATCTCACCACACAATTACCATCAAGGTACTTTAACGACCACTGAAATGAATCATAACTAAACCCCCTCGTGACTGAAATGAGTATTCATTACACAGTTCTAATGAATGCTAAAAATGCTCCTTCCACCATTTTATATATACTGCTAACTTAATGAACCAAACAGACATTAATGCAAAGCAATTTAAAATCTGGCGCTCATCTTCACCTCATCGGCCAGCTGGTCGGCACGCTGCTGCATGTCCGAGAGCTCATTGCGCATGTCTGCGTCATCTGCCATGGCTGCTGGGGTGGAGTTGGTGGAACTGACCTCCAACTGGGAAGTGCGGGTCCTACAGGGAGATGGGGAGAGCTGGAAGAAAATGGGACAGAGAGTGAAGAGATACATGGGTTAGACTATTTACATCGCAGGACTGTTTATTAATCTTGAATTTAAATATTTCAAGAAGCTCCTACATAACAGTACATTATTTAACCATGCAAGTCTCCTAAATAGTGGGCAGTGTTGGGAGAGGATTTGTGTCAGGCTGGGTCAGATTTAAAGGGCTCCTCAGATCCATTTCCATCGAAGATTTATCCTCCTTCACAGCATTCGCAATTGCAGAGGTCGGCTGGATTTATAGTCGCAGTAAAGCCATTTCATTTACCCAGGCTATTTTAAATGGCATCAATAAACACCTCGGGGAAAAAAAAAGAAAACTGGTACCTTATACAATTATTTTGCCAGTTCCATAACCTAGTGGCTCTGTGTTATGTATTGGATGAGTTTTTAGGGAATTGTATAATGACGAAGCAGCAGGGACTTGTATAACAATGAAGGCAGAGCAACCGTTATGAGTGGGAATGTAACAGGCATCTTCATGTCTGTTGAACTCAGCCTATAAAAATTCAACCCCAAGGAGTTTGGTGTACTGTCACTTTTTTCTCTTCTCATGCGCATTACTAGATAGCTATGTACTTTCTCTGCTGACAGCCAGCAGGATCCCCAAGGGTGCTGGAAGAACATTTTGGTGGAAACAAAAACTATCACACTTAAAAATATTCTAATTATACAGTTGGCAGTACAGGAACAACAGTATATGTCATGTTCAGCAGTCAGATATGAGTAGCGGCTATAGAGTTCACACACATTCTGATGTTGCATTTACAATTAAAATTCAATCAGGCCTGAGCAGACATTAAAGGTGCTATAAAATCAGAACATGCCCTCTATTCATTACATGAGCCAAACTTGAGCAATGAGATTTAATGTGGCAGCCTGACCTTATACTGCAATGGAAAATGGAGGATAGAATCTCAGAGACACTGAAACCTACTTCATCACTGACTTCACCTTTAGCGAATGACCAAGGCTCTAGGTCAGTATACAAAGCCTTTTAATCAATGGCAGTGCAGAAAATTGATGTGGATTTCTTTCTTTTATTGCATTATTTATCTGGTGTGTGTGTTAAAGGCTAGTGTCTAAAATGATCTCTAGGAATTTCCCCAAGAAAATGCTAATGAGCGAGCCACATTCAGCACCAACAGCCTGGCAAACGAGGACACGTTAAGACAAATATCAGCCATAAAATAACCGGAGAATCCAAGCAGTACCAGGGTTGTTGTGCATTATCTTCATGCAATGGAGGGAATTTCTGAAGTAAAACAAAATGAAGTCCCATGGCACTTGACAGCTGGCAGAGACAATCAATATTAAGTCTAAACCCAGTACTAACACTAAGCTACTTTACTGTCCGTCCTTTCCTTTTCCTTCACCCTTTACAAGCTCATGTGGTTTGGATATGTAACTCTGCAATAAGGTATAGCACTGAAAAAAAGTATGGATTTCAAATAGACACTTTTCAGAGAAAGCCCTAAAAGTGCTATGAAAAAACCATCAAGGCCACGCCCACTTAAACATACAGTAAATACTATGTCTCCAATAAAGTACTGCAGTGTTTAGTTCTGTGCTAAAAATGCCGAACTCATTTGCTTCTCTCTTTCATCTGTTCCATTATTCTTTAATCCTCCTGCTCCTTTCATGCGTCATTTACTCCATTTCGATCTTTCTGTCTTTCTACCTGCTGGGTAAATAAAACAAGCCTTTGTGACCAGTAAAATATGATTCTGACAAAGTGAAAGCTACACACTGATTTCCTCGACTGGTCAAGGTTAACTAAATGGACAACATCCACCGCAACGTAGCAGAGATCCGGACAAGAGAGCATGACAAAAGAGAATACACAATGACAAGGAGAATACACAATGACAAGGAGAATGCACGTGCCAAAAACAACAGTCAACGTAGACCATTAACGTACTGCACAGCAAAAAGTGACATCGTACCAAGTGACAATATCTTGAATGTAGTCAGTTATAGTCTAGAAATAGGTTTAATAATCTTATATTTGGTTTCTTATAAACTAACGTCTAGTCTAATAGGAAATGCTAGATCATTTTGACTATATTCAAGATATTGTAACTTGCTAAGATGTCATTTGGTGCAGTACTGTACAAAACAATCAACAGTCAGTGATATCCCTTGCTGGTTGTTGTGTTGCGTAAGCCGTTCCAAGTGATACATTCATCAAATAAGTAGAAAAATGCTCTTAACCAATGAGATTTTGCAATTCTGTACACCTGATTAAGTTTGCATTAAGAGAGACAAATCTGTTTGGACTCATATTGTGACTATTGTGACCTCACATCCTGTTTTCCCCATATTTCAGTGAAGGTCATGTCCAGAGATGAAACCCATATCCTGACTCAGAGACCTGATCTTACCCAGAGTGCAGTGACTATTCTATCTAGAGCATCTTAAAGGGCAAAATAAACGCATAAAAAAAGCATCAAAGGACAGGCTATGTGAGTCGTGCAGCGATGCATAGTATTACAATTTCTTTAGGTTTTGCAGCCATATTTCTAGCAGCTTTATTAATCCTACTTTCACTCGACAGATCACAGTAATGTAACGCATTTATACTCAATCAGCATCGCGTCTTGGCTTTATTAGACATGCATTATTTAGCTCTTGTTGTCATCAATATTTCATTACACTGTAAAGGCATTGGTTTGTGAAATGTCCTCAGCAACATAATCAACTATTGCAGTGTAATGAAAAAGCTAAAAAAAAACCAAAAAACAAACAAACAAAAAAAACGAGTGCCTCATTTCCAGTCCCCTGACAGCTGTCATTATTTCCACCTCCTCTATAGTGAACGCAGCTCAGCGCTAAAGCACCCTACCTCAACTCCCCTTTACAGACAACTGCGTTTAAATGAAACCGCTGTCAGAAACAAATGCCTTTTTCACGTCCGTGCTCATGCAGGCATGATATTAACACCAACACACGGCTTAAGCAAATTGTACAAATTGTACAATGTGGGAAAAAAAAAGCTCGAAGACCACGAGGATGCAAAAGCGTACTGATTATAAAAGCATACTCATCGATTATAGTGCTCTAATGGCTCTTATTACTCATAAAGAAAAATTTATAAGTCAAGACCATATAAATAATAATTAGTGAAAATTCTCATATTCATGATGATGATGATCTGCTACTACTACTACTACTAATAATAATAATAATAATGCATTGAACCCCTGTAAGCCAATTAAAGAATGCTTACTTTCTAGACCAAATCAAAATCAAAGTAAAGTATCCCTGGCCCAATTTATCAAGTATCTTCAGTTTCAAATTCAAAGTGATAATGAGCTAGCCAGATCTTTCAGTGCTTTATAGTATGAAGGCTCTGTATTAAACATAAGACGTCACGTTGATGTTCAGTAGCTTTTGCCTGTTGAGTTAAATATAAAGGGCTGCTACGGCCTACAGGTAACCAGGACAGTGTGTAAGGGGCAACTGTGCTAGATAGCTAGAAACATGTGTGTATTAATGTCATGTTCACGTCAGCATAGCTCCGTCGGGAAGAAGTAAAAACCTAACCAACATCGTTACCATCTACACTTCATTAATGAGTGGTCTACTGAACAATGAACAAGAACAACTCTCATTTTCTTGATTTTCTTTTTACTCAACTAAACTATTAGCACAGTAGCAGCACTTTCACTTATGTCAGTGTTTTTGTAATCTTTCCACCACTGCGTGCAGTGCTTGAAATTAAATTCAGATGAGAAACTGCAAGCCTATAGGGAGAGGTGCGAGAATTTGGAGCGCCTTCTTACACAGGCCTAATGAGAACAGCTTGTCTGTGTGCCAGTCTGGCTGCCATTTTGTTTCTGCAGCCTCCGTCTCTCCTGTAGCCGTTCTAATAGCAGTTCTGTTCCCTGAAAGGGGAATAAACTTAACGCATTCAACCTTGAATTTTTGAGTTCAGGAAATAGTGGCCAAGACACGGTAATAGAAACTTTAGACCAGTTCGCTAGTCCTAAGACCTATACGATCTATATCCCGACAGAATGTTTTTCATTCCTTGCCATTCATTATTCTCTCAGTGTATCCAAACCATTTTTAGATTGCAGCTTGATGGGTTAAGGCTCTGGGTTACTGATCGGCTGGGTGCGGGTTCAAGCCCTAGCACTGCTGAGGTGCTGCTGTCGGACCCTTGAGCATGTCCCATCTGCTCCAGGGGAGCTGTATCATGTCTGACCCCAGCTTCCGAACAAGCTTGGATATGTGACGGAAAGAATTTCACTGTGCCAAATAAAGCATTCGTCTTCAAAAGCTGTTCATTTTACACACACCACTTGCAAGCTCAACACACCGCATGTACATTTAAAGTGCAAAGTTAAATGCCAGTGAACTGTAAGCAATGCAATATAGGATTTCAGTGAGGTAAATTAGGGAAGGTGTGTCTCTGTAACATACTGTATCAACAGAAGCCCAGCGCACCAGAAAGAAAAAAAAAGCCAAATGAAATGCAGAAGGTAGGCATTACTCTTCAGTCCTCTTCAGTCCCTGTAGTACAATGCTGTGAGCTTATATCGCTGATCGTGCCAGGCTACTAATTTAAATGATATTTCTTTTTACTGCTCAGTATAAGTAAACGAGCCCATTGTACTTATATCCATCAGGCAAGACAATGCATTTATTTCTGTGTAGACACAATAGGAAAGCGTGGAATGATAAAGTTGCAGTGGTATTTATGGCCGGAGCGCTTTCCCTGTGCCCGCTGCTGAAAGCTGGTGATCTAATGAGAACGTTTATGCCTTCGCAGTTGATCTAACGCGGGTCTGTTTCACGTGCCCATCTGTGATCCTCCTGCAGTCAAAGCGCCAGAATCCACTGCAGCACTGAAACCCCTCCCAACCCCGACAGCCTACCTGCAGTCTCTCCTCACACTGAGCCAGACTCGGCCCTAACAGCACAGACTCATTACCAGCACACGCGCATGAACCCTTTCATATGTTCACCGTGTCCACTGTAATCACTGTCACGTGATTCACAGATTTTCCTTCATCAATTTTTTGTATATATATAAAAGAATACAAATACCAATGGAAAAGTTCTAGCAACGATGCGACTACTAAAAAAAAAAAAAAAAAAAAAAAAAAAAAAAAAAAAAAAAAAAAAACAAAAAAAAAAACAAAAAAAAAAAAAAAAAANCCACCGCCGCCCCGCGCCCCGCGCGCCTTTAAACACCCCTTCAAAAAAAAAAAAAAAAAAAAAAAAAAAAAAAAAAAAAAAAAAAAAAAAGTCCACTGCAGCAAATATGAGCAGGAAAATACGGAAAAGGTGGATATGAAAAATAGTACAAAAAAGCCAAAAAAAATTTTAAAAAAAAGCCAAAATTTGAAAAAATAATAAACATGAAAAAGAGAAAAATAAAATAAATGACAAAAATGTGAAAAACATAGATGTTGAAAAAAAAAATAGCAAACATATGAACATATTTTTTTTGGAGTATGTAAAAAAAAAAAAAAAATCAGTAAAAGGCAAACTATTGCTCTTATTCTTCACTATTCCTTTACCTCTCCCTGCTCCTTGAAGATGCTGTCAATTCCAGAAATATTGGCACACTTAAAAATAAAAATAACCAAAAATCAACCAAATCATGATGAGTGATATTTAGAGCTTTATGCTATATATATATTTAAACACAGCATATATTTAAATTATTTTTAATTATGTTTATAATATATTTAAAATATTTAGCTTTTTTTAAAAAAGTATTGGCACCCACAGCTAATATATGGTGAAGCCTCATCCTGTAATGTCTACACAGTAGATGGACCATGGACCATTGGTCTTCTATGCAGAACATTTCAAGCTCATGCGATTCTTGTGGACTGCCCTCTGTAATTCACACCACACTTCAAACCTGGGGTTGAGACCGAGTTGGCTGTTGCGAAACATCGATTTTGTGTTCCTGCAACATATTTGTATTGATCCGGCCGAACGTGCTGACGGTGTTCATGACCAAAATCCTTTTAGTCTCCTCTGACCACAACACATGAAGTTCTAATGACGCTTGGTGCAACCTTCCCAAACGACTTGCTCCTAACGGGTCGAACCTTAACAGCACCAGTAATCAATTTAACTGGGCAATTCTGTTTAAATGTAAATGCTATGTTTAAAAACTTGGAGGGTTTGGATATACGTTGTCTTCCTGGCAGATTTAACATAAAATTAAATAAAAAGTGAAAAAAATTGAACATTTTTAAATGGGTATTTATTGTACTTGATGGTATTAACTGTTTACGTGGTTAATCAAAGTTCTTGTTTTTTTAGAGAAAATCTGCACAGTTTCTTTTTTGCTTAATTGGAAATTTTTGAAGTACTTCACCTAACGTTTATTTTTGTGCAATCATTTCTGGATCAGTTATATTTTATGACAAGCGATTAGCACTGCAAGGCTTGACCAGAAGCGACCGAATCTTCTTGTTAAATAGATTAAGCCTGTTTAAAATGAAGCTTTCTGGTTATTTTATTGCACGATGCCATGGCAATAAACAAAGCAAATGGCAGAAGGCAGAATTTCTGATCTGTGATGCTGCTACAGCCTCATCAACAATCAGCCTCATCTACAAAACCTGCATCTTCTGTGTTTTACCATTTCATGGTAAAGATCAGAGATCTTATACACAAGCAGGGTATATTGTTGCATGTGCACCTGTTTATACGTATTATTATTAGGTTTATTATTATTATAATGCAGTAGAAGATCAGGACCTGACTATACGCATTGAGAAGAAGGGTAGAGCCGAGGAGCTTTTGAGCCGAAGCTTTAAAGCTGAAAGCAGCAGGTCTTGGCATCAGCGACTGATAAATATTTAAAGAGCAGCAAAAAAAGAGACATCAAAAAGCAATTAGGGAGCCAGAACATATGAACAATACCTTCCCTTAGGCTCTCAGAATTATAAGATTTGATGTAACCATGCCACACTTGCGTAAGAAAAAAAAACAACACCGCAAACACCTTCTAGTCCAAGAAAACCCCCTTTTTCGGAACAAATGTAAAGGGGACAATCCTGGCGTTTGTGCTTCTGTGATGAATAATCGCTCTCTATATCATTTTCCCTTATTAAAGCATTGGAAGGACCTTTTGCTGGAGTGATTGGAAACAAGTGAAAGGTAATGAAGTTAAGAGAATATAAATGGGTAAGAGTGAGCATGTGCGGCTAACAGATGCCTAACGTGCGCGTTGAGAACAGGATTAGTGTGTGGATTATAATCCCAGAAGCGCAGGCTTTAGATTGGCCTGTGACCTGTAACAGGGCTCAGTCAAATGGATTAGCTCTTGTATACAAACACGAACTTATGACCTGCGAAATCAAAAGACTACGATTCCCGATATATGTTTTTAAATAGCATCGGATTACCTCCTCGTCCCAATCCCAGCCCAATCCCACGCCAATCCCACCCCAATCCCAGCCCAATCCCAGCCCAATCCCCTGCACCCTCTGCAGCCATTATTTATGAGAAAGACTCATTATTCTGGGCATCTTGTCCTTCTTCCCTTCTTCCTTTAACTGACCTCTTACATCCATCCATCCATCCTCTCTAATCTGTCCATTCTCAGGAGGCTGTGTGTCAGATATCTCTCAGACTGCTTTGGGGAAGCTTTTTGGGGAATCTTCATGAAAAAGCAGATTCCTTCAGTCTCATTCAGTCTATTGGTGACGTGGTCTTTTAAAATCTCCTAATATATCTGTCCACACTTTGTGCACATATTTTCACTTTGTGCTCTCTGTAAGCTAACCAATCATCTCAGCAGCACCACTGAGGAAAAAGAAAGAAAAAAAGAAAGAGCAGACGAGGAGACGATTATTCAGACCCCCTCGGCTTCTGTAAGTGCAGCCAGAGGATTGTGCAGCAGGAGACAGGCATCACTAATAAATAAGAGGATGGGGGAAGATATATATGGCAACACCACCCAGTGCATTGCAGCTGTTCCAACATGACAAATGCAGCAGGAGAGATCTAGCATTTAAAAGCGCCAATACAGCCTCAAGGAACAGGTCTAAAAACAACTGGGAGCACTTAACCCTTTCCCTAAAAATCACTCTTTCATCCACAGTGTCGACTCTTATAGACCGTCAAAGACGTAAATAACCCCCAGATTACTTGAGACCATTAGTGTTGCTGTCTAGACTGTCTCTATACAAATCCCAAATGAATTAAACCATATTTTTATGCTATAAAACTAGTTTTTAAAATTGAAGATATTTTTTAAACCTCTGTACTTTACAACATTCTGAAACTGTGTCAAGTTTTTAAATATTTTAGGCTTAAGTGTTAACAGTTTTCGAATACGTGTGTGTGTGTGTGTGTGTGTGTGTGTGTGTGTGTGTGTGTGTGTGTGTGTGTGTGTACAGACAACCCATTTACTTTTTAATATAAGCCATATTTAGAAAAGGTCTAAGTCTTGACAAGCAAAATTTTTTAAAAAATCTAAATAAATAAATAACATTAGACGTGTTTTTAACTCATTTATGCATGAAAGATGGAAGGGTAGAGAAAGAGAAAAATGTCTGTTTCTGTTTCTTCACAGACTGACGGAGAGCTACATGTTTCTCTCTGGCACACCCATATCACAAGAGGATTAGTGCTAAAGCTGTTATGATGATACCATGTGATAATAACTCTTTACAAAAGGAAACATTTCTGAGGAAATATGACAGTCATGCATTGCAGAAACAAACATCTGTTTTCATTATTATTATTATTATTATTATTATTATTATTATTATTATTATTTGCTCCCCCCCCCTGTATAGCAGTATTGAGCGTATTCTTAACCAAGAATGCAATAAATGATCTCAAATGACATTCACTACGTAAAGCAGTCCAGACGTTTACTACATAACAGAACGGAGTCGAGGCTTATTGAGTCAGCGGGCTGGAATGTGAAACTGGAAGGGCAGATTCAGATCGTAAGCTCATGACTTCAATCCCCGGCACTGCCGAGCTGCCACTGCTGGGCCCTTGAGCAAGGCCCCTTAACCCTCACCTGCTCAGCTGTATTGATATTTAGGGCATCTGCCAAATGCCATAAATATCATGTTTGAACTAATGGTGCCTTATTTAGCTGTATTGATCCCCAAACTGTGAAGTCCATCAACATGAATCATGATGTGCCTTTATGTCACACCACACAGGGGTATAAAGGTGATTAGAAAGGGATTCTTTCAGTGTCACTGAATAGCCTATACGTTTACACAGCATATACGTTTAATGTCAAAATGTTAACATGTGCATCAGGCAGCTGATATAAAGGCCCACAAAATTGCCTACACATTTCTCAGGCTGAACTCAAACTGGATTAAAACTGGGTTTTATACAATGTAGAAGGAAAACGCGCCTAAATGCTGCTATGGGGCCAGATTTTTGTGATGTCATATTCCCTCGACGCTGACACACCACCCTGAGGCACAAACCAAACGACTTTATCCCAAAACACACAAATATTCACTCAAATCCTTTACTGACTAGTCTATGCAAACGCACTACATGTGGTCAGGAACTCACACATTCCACGTATTCACGTGTTAATTAGTTAATTAGTGAAATAAGGGACTAGTGGAGTTGGTCTGTATGTACAGGCAGAACACCCGTATCAGAGTTTAGGATAAATAGCATAGTTTTAAATCTTTTATTTACAGGCTTTCCACACAAAATCCTAAATAATAAATATAATAACAATAAAGTGCCTTACTCCGATGAATTCCTTAGCTTTTTTTCTTTTTCTTTCTTTTTTTTCCTGCAAAAGCTAGATTTTTTTTCTTTTTTTTTTTTAATAAAATATCTAAATGATACATGATGATAATGATGCATCAAAAAAAAATTATAAATACATATGTGTGTGTGTGTGTGTGTGTGTGTGTGTGTGTGTGTGTGTGTGTGTGTGTGTATAGACACATCCATCTGCTTTTTAATATGAGACATTTGGGGAAAAGAATCTGGATGTTTATAGAAAAAAAACATTTGCACGAAAGGGTTAAAAAAGGACATGAAATGCAGTCAGTGTGTCGTCAGCACTCGCTCATGACTCTCAGCAAATGGTTCCATCTTGAGCACATGGCATGTTATTAGTGTAAAGCAGCGGCGTGGTGTGGAGACTGGTGCAGGTTGGTGAACGTGCTCGGCGTCGTGAGTCACCATTTCAGAGAGCAGCAGCAGCAGCAGCAGCAGCAGCGCTGCAGTCCAGCAGCCGCATTAAGCATCGTGCCCTGATCCAGCCCACCTGCCTCTCACAAAAGCACAACCACACGCACACAATGTAGGCCTGCACAATAGACGCCTTTCCACTGTGTCTGGTTTTTTTTTTTTAAAGAAAGGCTTTTATCAATATTTGAGGTCAGTGAGAAGAGCTCTCGGGATCATCCACCCTCTCTCCCAGAAGGCACGACATGAAGATGTTATTTTTTCCCTCTCTCCTGCGTCACGAGTGTGCAGTGACTAATCAGTGGTAGGATGATGGCGTACTCATAAAATGGCTTAAGCATAAACACTAAAAAACAACATCAGTGACAGTCTACGCATTAAAACGAAGGATGAACTGATACAGAAGAAGCAGGTACGGGGCAGAGACAGATGTGCGTGCAGCAGCCCCGCATGCGCGCTCCCGTTTAACGAGCATTAACGCTGATTATGACTGTGTCACTAAGAGCCACGGTTTAAAACACACAAATAAATAAATAAATAAATATATAAATGATGATAATAAAATACTGCGTTAGAACGTGAACACCAGCGAATCCCGCAGATGCGCCGTCAGTGCGGGTCTCTCCCCTCTCCGCCCCCGCACCCCAGGCCCCGCCCACCACCCACCGACCGTCACTGGGAAGACGCGGGCGGTAATTAGTGCCCCTGTCACGTAAACACACGCAGGATGTGGCCGTTTCTTTCTTTCCTTCTTTCTTTCCTTCTTTCTTTCTTTCCTCCTTTTGGAAAATAACACTAGAAGACAACAAACGCGTCCGGCGCTTCACTAATGCTTGATGCGTAATCATGTCTTTCCTTCTGGTCCACAACACCCCGTCCCTCTCTCTCTCTCTCTCTCTCTCTCTCTCTTTCTCTCTCATGTTATGTCGCAGTTTATCACGCCATCTGACGCCAGTTTCCCCTCGCTTTCCGTGATCTCGTCGATCTGTTTCCGCGATCATAAATGCGATATACATATATACATATATTTATATAGCTATTTATTATGATATTTTTCGACGTCACGCCAAGAATAACATTCTTCTCCTTTCCTGAAGTCTGAGCAACAATTTGGCCAAAACCAAATGCACATGCGGTGCGTAAAAACCCCGCAGCAAGGCGTGTGTTTAAATACGACGTGTTCACTCGGCGAGCAGATAAACACGACCTCTCTCTCAGTTTACTGTGAGGTTCGACTGAAGAGAGATTATTATTACTGATTATTATTATTATTATTATTATTATTATTATTACTGACGATCAAACCGAATTTGAATGTAAAAATCTAGAGGAATATAGATAAGCAAGGGAAAAAAATCTTACCCTTGTACCAGAGGAAAAGGTTCACTTTGCTTCGACGTTGTAATGTATAATGTATAATCTATAGTATATAATCTATAAAGTATAATCCAGATGAATATGACTCGCTTGCAGGATGGAGAGGGAGCAGGCGGTGTTCAGAGCGCGCTCGCTGTCCATGGTGCTGAAGCGCAGAATCCGCCCACACCGTGCGCACCGGGCCGCGCCACCCAGCACCCAAAGCACCATCATGATCACCATCACATCCACCTTCCTGATCCCTGCACCAACACTGACCACCGACACCCATGAGCTCAACGCTCTGCTTGGAAACACGGTCAATCTGCAATCTCTCTGAGCTTCCCACACTGAAAGAATTCTAAAGCATTCTAAAAAAAATGGACACTTTTTTTCTCTCTGTCTCTCTCTCTCTCTCTTTTTCCACATTGTCTCACAATCCTGAAAGGAATAGTCTCTTACCTGATGATGTGCGCTGTTCAGCAGCTGACCGCTTTGAAGCCCGCTCCTGCTGGCGCTGCGTGGCTTTACTGCAGCTTCTTCTTCAATGGAGACGCGCTCTGCCCGCGCCAAACATGGCCGCCGCTTTGACGTCAGCGCCTTTTAATAGTAGTCTGGCGCGGGGGGGAAGAGGAGGCCAACACCGAAATCAGCGTTTGCACACGCTACAGGGACAACAAAACACGTGAATGAATGAATGAAGGAAGGAAGGAAGGAAGGAAGGAAAGATCTTTTTTTTTTGGGTTTGAACTGTCAATCATTTTCAACCAAAAGGTTCATAAGAACGAGAAAGCTTAGTGATGTAGTTAGTGGTGGTGCAAGAGCTGCTCCTGTGTCATCACCTCACTGCACTGCCACTAAAGTGGGATTTTTAGGTTTGTTTGTTTGTTTGTTTGTTTGTTTGTTTGTTTGTTTGTTTGTTTGTTTTTGATCGGGGATGATGATGGATAATGACCTGTAATCTGAAATTTCGGTATTTTAACATGTCTGAGGCAGCAACTAATAATAATAATAATAAGAAGAAGAATAAAAGAAGCAGGGCTCTGAGTATTCCTCATATTTCTCCGGTATTCCCTGAGTTATCTCTGCCGCTTGCCAGCAGGCTCTCCAGGCTCCGGAGCTTTAGCTCTGCATGCTGTAATGGAAGATGCAGGATTTCTACTACAGAATGTCATGTGGATGTTTTACTCTGTTATATGACACAGCTGAAAAATGAGCCACTAATGTTCTCTAACATAAACCCAGTTTCCTGTAGTGGCCAATCCTCATGAGGAGTATCCACTGGCTCTCTCTCTCTCTCTCTCTCTCTCTCTCTCTCTCAATTCAATTCAATTCTATCTATCTATCTATCTATCTATCTATCTATCTATCTATCTATCTATCTATCTATCTATCTATCTATCTATC
>CM074963.1:1639062-1655845 GCA_037577455.1 Pangasius macronema
GGCCATATAGCATTGATTAACCATTGCCATCATTGATTTTCAATAACAAGAGGTCTGTTTGTTTTAGAGACTGAATAACAAGATTTCTGTTTGGTTCATGAGTCTTCGATAGTTCTCATTTTGTAGGTGTGGTTCTGCTGTTTATGGGGAAAAGAAAGGTTTGCTTGTTTCTGAAAACTAATAATGTTTCTAATAAATTACTCTAGAAAAGTACAGAGTAGCAAAAAGCCCAAAGAAAATCCGATTTCACTGTTCATTTCTGAAGCCTGTGAGTCGAATTTAATGAAATTATTAAACTGAAATGGGCACCATTGTCAGTCATTCTAGGAAACGGCTGTTCAAGCGTCATTGTGGAAAGCCAATGTCCAAATTTTATTGTAAGGTGTTTGCTTATTGAGGTCCTGTCATGATTTTTATGATTTTATCAGGTTTTCAGGTTTTAAGCTGAAAAGTGAAGGTCTACACCTAAATGTACGTCACTGGCCTGGAGCTCACAGAGAAATATAAAAAACAAAGTTCTTCTTCTCAGTACTTGAATGTTAGTTAGGAACAGCAGTAACAACACCACAAGTTCCATAACATTATTATGATAGGATTTAATTCCTTAGTTGCTACTAATCAAATCAGCAAACACCTGTACTCTATGCGTGCAAAACCTAACCACACACTGTTCGGGGTCCTTAACCAATAAAATAAAAGTGGCTATTTATGCACAGTGTATGCAGCATATGCAATGGACTAATGACTACTGTGGAAAAAAAATAAACAACTTTTTTTGGTTAATCCCTTTTCATTTATGAGGCAGCTCTGTTGCTGTTAATGTTTACCATCTGCACCTTGCTTTATTCTCAGTAGGTGCCGCACAGTTTGTGGTCACAAATGGCACTCATGAGCTGGCATTGTTTGCTGGTGGGAAAAAGTGTTTCTGTCTGAGTTTCTGCTCAAAACTCACAGAATGTTAAGCCTGTTGCCGTCATTTTTGACACGCATAACATTTATATTTCACATTCTACAATGGAATGTCTTTAATATCTAAACCAAAGGAAGATAACACATACAGTTGTGGTCATAAGTTTACATACGCCTTGCAGAATCTGCAAAATGTTAATAATTAAAAAAAAAAAAAGAAAGAGAGATCATAGAAATTGCATTTTGTTCTTACTTAGTTCTGCCCTGAATAAGCTATTTCACATAACAGATGTTTACATAGAGTCCACAAGACACAATAATAACTGAATTTACACAAATGAACCAAAAAGTTCAAAAAGTTTACATACGCTTGATTCTTAATACTGTGTGTTAACTGGATGATCAACGACTGCTTTTATGTTTTGCAATGGTTATTCATGAGTCCCTTGTTTGTCCTGAGCAATTAAACTGCCCACTGTTCTTCAGAAAAATCCTCCAGGTCCTGTACATTCTTTGCTTTTCCACTTTTCCATCATCTTCTGCATATTTGACCCCTTTCCCACAGCGGCTATATGATGTTGAGATCCATCTTTTCACACTGAGGACAACTGAGGGACTCGAACACAACTATTACAAAANTTAAGGGGGATATAAATTTTTGAACAGGATGATTAGTGTAAAGTGTTATTATTTTGTTTGTTATTTCTTCATTTAGTACTGCCCTGCAGAAGCTACATAAGATATTTACATGTTTCACAGAAGACAAAATAATGTGAAATAGCTTATTGAGAGCAATACTAAAAGAAAAACAACCAAATTGATTCTGCAAGAATGTAAACTTATAACCACAACTATACCTAACTATGGTCGAGAAATAAACAACAAGCTATGGAAAAAATCTGTAAGAACTTGTAAAAATGTTGGTTACTAACTACGTTCCTGCCCCAAGATGGTTAAAGATTGTGGTCTAGAGGGCACCAGATCCAGGGCGTGTCCTGTCCCCTGGACAGTAGCTGTTCTTGCTGTACACTGAGAGTTCTTTTAGCGACTAGAGCTTCTGGTGAATCTGCATTCTGACACCGATGTCCCATACAGGGAAAGAGGGATTTTAATGGGAGCAAAAGAAAGCAAAGGGACAGGGTAAAGAAAGCCCTTGTTTGTGTGAGTGGTCAACGGGTGAACTCATCCTCTCTTTCCTCCACACTCTCCCCCTTTCCTTTGACTTCCGTTCAACTCCAGGAGCGGTGAGGGAGTCAGCAGTGAAATCACACACACATACACATACACATACACATCAAAAATGCTATTTCACTTCTGCTTTCACTTGGACAACAAGGCAGGAATTTCTGTTAAAGTGAGATATTGAGAAAATAGACCAAAAATAGCATGATGTTTGCTTTAAACCAAGAGACTAATGGAGAAATGAAACCCTTGGGAAGCTCAAAGTGAAAGCAATGTAAGCAAACCAAAGTGCAGAGCTCAAGGATCTCATTCCATGCACTTTCTTATGTATGAAATGCAGGGTATGAAGACTTATTCTGCTTTCAACATATGGAGGCACATCTATACAGAGGCTGAAAAACAAGTCAAGAAACTTCCCCTTTTGGTAACAACTAACCTTCACGCAAAAGAATCTGTGGCAGATTTTTCCTCCTACCTCAATTGGCCCACTGCTTGGTAGGAATAAAGGGCATCATTCATACTCCACATAGATTAACCAGCCAGAAATGTCATCATCCTAACAGAAAAAATAGCATAATACTCGGGTTTTACACGAGTTCTAATTAAAGCTATTTTATAGATTGGTTTTGCAAAAAACCTGCAATCTATTTAATGAAATTCTGTTCATTAGCTTTCCGTTGCTACCTCAAAATCACAAAGCGATTCCTGCACATTTGCACTATTTTGTTTTCTTTGAAAAGCCCAATTTGGAACTTTGCATTCTCAAGTGAATAAGCTTTTAATCACTATCAGTGAAGAGTAAAGTGAAGAAAATTTCCAACCCATGTGTGGAGTGGATCTTTCCGGCCTTATCAGACTGCCAGTGCACTTAGCCAGCACGCTACATCCTTCACAAACCAGTGAAGGAGTCTAGCATCTCTATTTCTGAGACAAGACATTCCAGACAGGAACACTATCAGACCACATAACATACTAATTGCTCAAACAGGAAAGTTCAATGCAGCTGTAGCTGAAATCACTAGGGACGGCTACAAATAATACAAACAAAAACAGTGCGAATTGCTATTTCTGATTAAAATTAATAGGATCTGGATACATAGGAATTTGGAGGTTGCCCTTTGGGTTGGGTGCCAAAGCCAAAGCAGAGAACCTGGCTGATATCAGTGGTGTCGCTGGAGGAGTAGATGGAATGTGTAGCAGCCCAAAACATTCCAGGCTATCAGCAGCATTCCCTCACAACCGTGCAGTTTAAGCAGAGGAATACTCACACAAACACATTTTTTTCTGATATAGGCAACAACAACATTTGGAGGGCTCTTACCATCACACACAACAACAGAAGACCACATCTGCTGTGAACCTGGACAGTTAAAGATTGGAAAGGCATCTCCTGGTCTTTTTGTGATCTTGAAAAGTTTATTTTTGCAGTGAGTCTGTGCTCACTGTAGCTTCAGATTCCTGTTTCTGGCTGACAGGAGTGGAATACGATGTGGTCTTCTGCTGGTGCAGCTCATCCACTTCAAGGCTGGACACACTTGGACACATACTGAGATGCTTTTCTGCTCACCTCGGTTGTAAAGAGTAGCTATTTGAGTTACTGTAGCCTTCCTGTCAGCTCTGGCCATTCTCCTCTGACCTGTCAGTACATTGCTGTGTGTGAAATTCCCAGGACATCAGCAGTTTCTGAAATACTTAAACCAACCCTGGCAATAACCCAATAACCATGTCAAGGTCACTGAGATGACATTTTTCCACATGCTGATGTTTGATGTGAACACTAACTGAAGCTCTTGACCCGTATCTGCAAGATTTTATATATTGTGCTGTATATTGTGGATAATTGCATAAATGAGCAGATGTGTAGGTGTTTCTATTCAAGTGGCTGGTGCGTGTATATGCTATGTTTCGGGTGTACATAATATAAGCTTTGGTTTGTTTCAGATGTCAGACCAAAGGCCTTCAGTCTGAGAATCCTGCCTGGTCTCTGACTAATACGGGCAGGATTCAAGGTATAACAACATCAGCAACAGATAATGTAGGCATAGATTGTTGTAAGAAGTTAGAAGTGAAATGTTCATCTTTGACAGTATTGAGCAGCCTTCTTTGGCCTGTCCCTGATTGGGACTAATGACAGCCAAAAAGTGATAAGATGAGGTCTGCTTGGCGCCAAAGCAGAGCACAGAATGTGTCCCATATGAGTCAAATGAGTCATTCAGCTATATGTAGCCTACAGAGAGGGACTGTCCAATGCCAGCTAACATGCCAATCATTTAATGATCAGTGTGAGATTTTGTGGACTTGGCAGGGAATGTAGATTATATGGTTCGCCATCTGGAGTAGCAACTAACTTTACTGGTGCCCCACTCAGATGGTATTAACATCCGTCTCCGGCTATCTGAAGTAAACGGGGTCAAATGGATCTTGTGATCCCTTCATTCAGACCACACAGGTGGCCTGGGACCCATGTAGCCACTTTACATTTGTTGTGTGAATTTGTCCCAATGCATCCTGACACCATCAGAAGAATCACCATTGCTGCTATGTGTCTAGCCATGCTCTTTTTTCCCTGAATATATTACATTAATTAAACCTTTACAGTAAATCTAAACCCCTATATTAAAACATACCAGCCACATGCAATCTCCTTTCAGATGCTAATTGTGCAATAATGGTCTTGATGGTGGGCTTTAACATAATGTATAGGTTTTGCACTGGGCAGATTTTGGGTTTGGAAAAATATATATTCAAATTTAAGATGGAAACATTAAACGGTTGAAAAGTATTTGCCACATAAAAGCCACGGAGTGCCAAAAATGGTCAAAAAACATGCAAATAAATCTCTAAAAATGAGCTTGTCTGCTGTACTTTGTACTTTTTCCCCCACCCGTGAACAGTATGCAATGATGGACAGCCTGTACCAGACACAAGGTCACACACGAATTGTTTTCGGTAAGTGATAACACTCACATTACCATTCAAGCAGAACATTTTGGCTTTTGCATTGGACACCAGACTCCCTCATGTTTATATTTAAATGCTAAGTGGTGAAGTTAATGCACTGTACCTCTCTAAAAATATCAGTCAAGCGACTACTTCATGTCTCACTGCCCTTTTGTTTATGGCATCGGTCTGAATTTCACACCAGGTGGCTGCCTTCTTTTATGACCAACGTGAACCCCATTAGGTCTTAAATGTAAGGTAGTGGAGGTAATTCCCTAAAGGTGTCCCTTAACTGGGAAAATGATCACCATGATCCACTTCATTCTCCTTCAATCATTTCTCTCTAGGCGTGAGGAGAATTTATCCCAGTCTTGTGCAAATGTCAGAGCTGAGGGGTTTTATGACCTCCTTGCACCTTTCTAGTTCCCTGCAGGGCAATTTAGCTGAAGAGCTAATGCCTGGAATGTTGTAGTGAACCAGCTCTAAACCTGGTTTAAAACACCGCTGGGTGATGAACTGGAAACTGTTTTTTTTTTTTTCACAATCAAAGCTTTTATCCAGACCAGGATTGTTCACAGATGCACCATTTCCCAAAAGAGCCAAGTCTCTTCCTTATAAATAACCTGAACTAATCATGGATAATCAGATTAGCATGGTTCCATCTGCCACTTTGATGCATGAGACAATAAACGGCAACTAAATGGCTACTCACTGGATGCCTACTCACTTAGTGGCTAGTCTCCCTGTCTGACCTGTAGCACTTATTAAACCCACTCACCACTTGTGTCTCCCCATGTAAACACTAGGTTGTTGATACAACAATGTTTATCTTGACAGAAACCAAATCCATTTCTCCTTCGAAATGTTTCTTTTATCTAAGACAAACCATTATGGCATGCCTGGCTGTATATTTTATTGCTGATTAAAGGTCTGTTCATCTTGTCTACGTGATATCCAATACTTACAGCGTCAAACATGCACAAAATCTCAGGCCAACAAATTATTATATGGTTTAGTGGTCTTCTGAAATCTAAATAATAAAAAAAAAAGTATAATACACCAATAAATGAAAAGTAAACCTGAGGTGCATGAAGTAAAACCAAAGAATAACATAACAGTACAAATAATATTTTATCATCTTAATGGACAATCACAATATAGAAGCATTATTAATGTGGACAACATTCAACGTGGAACATGTAAGTGAAGTGCGATGCTGGTCATATCAGCTAATAATTTAACTTTGACACTGTTTGCTTAAAGAGAAGACCTTCTCTTGTAATCCTCAATGTGATCCAAATCCTCAAACAAATGTGTAAAATGTGTAAAAGCTACATAGTGAATCTGTATTTGCTTAGAATTATTATCGCTAGAATTAGCTATATCATGTAGTGATGGTTTGAATTAGCCTTGGGAAATTCAAACCATCAAAAAAAATGGCAAAAAAAAACAGGTGTGGAAAACAAGATTCATATAAGTTGCAGACATTATGACTAACATATACAAAGTGAATTTCAGATAGTCACTCTCCAGTGCTGGCAATGAGATCGATATTTACTGAGCAATATTCAAATCATTAAGCATACATACAAAAAAAGCTTTTACTTTACTGGGTTCTTGCACAATGTCAATGTCTCGTAAAATATTTTTAGAGTTTGTTCCATTTCAAAAACACAGCGAGAATGAAGTCTGTGTTTTCTCATTCATATATCTTTTTATATATATATATATATTTTAATCCTTCCTCTGGTTTATTTGAATTGGTCATGAGGATAGAATGAAGACAGCATGTGGAACATTGGTCAGAGGTTGAGCTTTTAATGCTTCCTTCACTGTGGAGCATCGATTCTGAACTTTTAACCTCCATGTGCTGCATATTATGAAGATGCACAAAGGGAGCAAAGTATGTGCATGCTCCCTTTTCTGTGTAGTAAGGATTAAGGGGGGGATTGGGATTTGAGGGATATTTGTTACATTGCTTAGACAGACTGCACCTCCTAGCTATTTCAACAGCTTTTAGTGAAATACAGGTTTCTTTCAAAATGTCATCAATAACCTATTTTTAAATAACGGAAATAGGCGAGGCATAGATATAGTTCCTTGTTCTCGGAAACTGGCTCAGGGCCTTCTCTGGCATTCCGAGGAAAATAGAGAGTAATAATCCTGAGAAAATAAACAGTTATTGTGTCAGGCATTACGGACTAGTATAGGGCTTTATGCGAGGTATCCTCAGTGTGTAACGCAAGAGCAGAGGCATATGGATTCCTTCATACTCTTGTTTGGTCAGGTCAAACCAGTGGGCTTAGGAATGGGAAAGCTGCTTGCTCAGAGAACTCACAGGTTCTGAGGGTTGTTTATGTCTTGAGAGAAAAGTTGCTGAACTGCGAGCAGGTTCAGAGATGGACAAGAAGATGGCTGATCCCAAATCAGTACTTAGTTCATAAATATAAATAACACAGTGTGCAGTGCAAGGCAGTCAGGCCATCTTTACTCACCACGTACTGCCTTAAATCAGTATGATGGAGTGCACACATGGGGGCCAAACCTGCTGCGGACAGCACAGGAGGAATACACACACACACACACACACACACACACACACACACACACACACACAGCTTACAGACACACATTAACCTGTGATCATGTAAACACTGAAAAATATGGACATTCATAAAATAGGCTTAATGGCTTAAGAGACAGTGAAGTTTTTCTTTCCTTGTGCCAAGCATGTGGTAAATTTGTGTCATATCCACACATTTTTTTTCAGCAGTTGGGCAACATTTTGTTGATGTCATTTCACAAGCTTCCAGCTAAATGAGTACTAGAGCACAGTAAGCAAAACCTTAACACCCTTTTCAGACAGTAGCAGAATGTCAGGCAGTGTAAACCATGCTAAGATACTGAGAGGAAACGTATCCAAAATGTCTTCCAATTCAAGAGGTGTTGTCTTTATAAAGCATGTTTTTGTCTGGTTTCTGCACTATAAACTATAAAAGAACAGTGTTACCGTATTCACAATGCTGACAAAGAGCATGCTCATGGCACTTAAGGCAGACGTTACAAGACCTGAATGCTCTCTGAGTGACTGCCAGACCTTAAGAGACATAAACATTTTTACTATACACACACACTGATCCTGATTTACTCAATAGTCAAACAGTGACCAGAATCACACCGAAGCCTAATAGAAAGGGAAGTTAAAGTGAAGCCTGAAAAAAGCACGTAATGCACTGCAATGTATAATAAGCACTGAAGTTTCCATCTTAATCATCTGGGCCGAGGACCTTGTCCTCCAATGACTGCCTCTCTGTGTTTCACCACACTTTCTTATCCCTGTTGACATGTGGTTTTGGGAAGGAAAAGCAAAGAGGAGTTTCTCACTATATGCCAATGGTGCCAACTCCCAGAAGCGTCATAGGCCATAAACAGACCAATGGCTGAGCAAGGAGAACGTCTGGATGGAAAAAGGGTTCAATGACTTGGGTGGAGTATGTCTGTCAACTTCAGAGTTGCACATAAAAGACCCTCTTTGTTGGGCTCTTTGGAAAACCTGGCAAAGCACATGATTAATCTGAAATTCCTTCACCACCAGGCACATGTACCTGCACTTAAAGAGGGCTCTATACATAGGAATGCTTACCTTTCAGGACCATTATCTCAAAGTGGGGCCTCTTGTTGATTACTCAAGTAGAACACAATGTATGTATATGTATAATCCAGTCTAAATGGATATAAAAATAGTGAATTTTGGATTGTATTTGAAAGAAGCTTTTCACAAGCAAAACAAATCAAACTACTGAATCATTATTGTGTTTAGGGTCAAATACCTGTTTATGTATGCATGTTTAGTAGACCTGTACTGCTTTCCGGGAATCTAGCATAAGCTAATAATTAACTGATGTGTGTGTGTGTGTGTGTGTGTGTGTGTGTGTGTGTGTGTGTAGACTGTGCTGGACTCCAGGTATAAAGGTGCATCCCTGGTCTATTCCCATGATGTACACAGGACATGGGTTCTCAATCATTTTGCAACAGGAGACCAACATATAATATAATATTCTATATAATGACTATTTATTGTAGCCATGGACTTTCTTGAACTTTCCACTGACAGGACACGTTAAAGCTGTCACGTCTGTTCATGGCATTTCACCACCACGCCACCAGAGGCACCTTCCCCCGAGTTTTAATGAACTCTTCCATGGCTGTTACATTCCTGTCCTGTTGTGATACTATATAAAGCATATGGACACTAGGTGTGAAGCCTTGCTAATTACTTGTACTTGTCAAAGTCATCCCATGTATGACCTTTGCTCTCTGTTCCGATTTTCTTGTTTTTGGTCTATCCTTTGGTATTGATTCTCTGAATTGATTCTCGGACTGTTCTTGCCTTTGAGTATTGCTTTTTTTAGGAAATTAATCTTCTTGCATACTGATCCTCACCTGCCCTCTGAGTCCAAGATCTGAGATCCATTACAAGATACAACATCTCATTAAGTCACAGTGTTCCTCAAGTAGTAATATAATAGCTACAGTCACTTTCCACTCTTCCTGTGTGTGTTTGTAGGGGGAAAAAAGCAAGACGATTGTCACACCAGCCACAGACAATTCACCTCCACGCTAACGGAGGGTCCCTTCCCCTGAATTTTGAACTTTATAATAACTTTATGTTAGTCATACTCAAGTTCTGAGCTGTTGATGTATTAAACCTTTTGACCACTCTTATGATACTGTACTGTGCACTGTACTTATTTGTCTGTTAGCAATATTGCCCAAGTTCTACGAATCACCTCTTGTTGTTCTCTCATCCATCAAACACATGTATTATGTACCATACCACACATTCAATAGTGTCAAGTAGAGTAGTAGTGTTTTGTTTTGTGCATCGCTACAGGTTAGATCAGAACAATATTTCATATTAGGACTCAATGAAAGTGAGGTATTTATGTCTTCTAGTCCTGATGTGAGCATTTTGCACCACAACTGGCGTAGGGGGTTCAGGCTTTATTTAAGGGAAAGCATGCATTTCTTGATCGGGATTCTGTAAGATAAAGTCATTTCCGGTGATAATTTAGCCTTTCATAAGTGTTGGCATGCTATACTGTAGGATGTTATCCAGCTAGTCCTAATGCAGGAAGAAGATACTCAGTGGCATTTCATAGTTTATGAGTGAATAGTTGAACCCGATAGAGGAGGAACAGTACTCAGTAAAGGAAGATTAAAAAAATATATGCAACATCTGCAAACGTTGCTTCTTATCTAAGTAATTGGAGAGATAATGAGAACGTAGTTATGCTCTTCCCATCCATCCCTCCTACCATGATAAACAGCTTTGCTCTCAAATAATGCAAGAGGAAAGCGTTCCCTGACAGCCTGGGGGGACTGTAATGTGCTCACCATTTAACAGCTGGTTTACATGTTCCTGATAAGACATTTCCTGCCTCAACTCCCTTTTTAACATACAGCAAAACATCAATAAATCTGCTAATCTGAGAATGGAAGATCCCATTCCCTGGAGAAACAGCTTGAGTACGGTGGGGTTTGTCGAAAACGCTCTCTGTGGGCTTTGCCTTTCCATTCTCCCAGGTAGGACATGTCTGTTCAGGAACATCTTAACAACAGCTTTTCTGCTAGCAAGCAATTTCCTTTTGTGGCTTTTAGATTACACTTTCATTAAACTGCTAATAAAATTTCTAATTTCATCCAAAGCTGTTATATTAGAACTGTGCTGCCATTTTTATTTTTAAAAAAATCCATATAATTCATTTATAAGTCACAGCGGATGCCAGATCCAGTACACTGTTTTAAATAGATATTTTGCAAGCAAATGTTAATGTCTAATTCGCTGAAAGAGGATATTACCCAGTTATATTCATCCCTTCCTTGTACTGTGCCTTAAATAAAGACTCTCCATTTCCTCTTCATTTCAGTTTCTCTGACTTCTGTCACATCACAAGAGGATGTGCATAACGTGTCTCAGGGTACTTGCTCTCCTCGTACAGCCGTAAAGCTTCCCTTTTCACACTTGCACATTCCTGGAAGTGAACCATAAGACCAAGATCTGCTTCCTATTAACCCTGATAAAGGGGGCAGACAGCTATTTGATCCTCAAAAGGAGTCCCTTGTGTCAACTAACATTGAGCTGCTCCTGTTTCTGTGAGTGCCAGAGGCCATTCTGAAAACCATACCAACACCAGTGAAGCAATAAATAAAGCAGCGTTCCACAGCCCCAGTTGTAGGGGACCAAATTTGTTTTCATGTTAAAAAAAATAAATCAGTAGCTTTTCTATCTTCCTCTGTCTTAACTCCTTAAAGTGTCAGGCCCTGATTAACTAAAGATTTTCATGTGCGAAAACCTGTGCAAACATGAGAACACTTGCAAAGAACGTACAGGCAATAACAGGGTAAGTGTAACACGGTTGATTGTGTGTTTCACATGATTGTATTGCGTTTTGCACGTTTCCTTTAATGATTAGGCAATTAAGGGTGTTTCTAAGTGCAAAATACAGTGAGGTGTCTATGCAAATTCACTAATCCTGCCGCAACAATGTGATTTACGAAATTTGAAAGTCACTTATACACAATTTCATATGACCGAAGAGTAGGTATTAAATTTCTGTAAGCACAGTTTCTTACAAAATAAATCCATTATTATATAAAGATACTCAAAGGTATGTCCTAGAATAGTTCATTACTGAAAAGAGGTCATGTAATTGTGACAATATAACCATATTAAATATTCACCACGTAGTCTCACCTTTGCTGCCAGTAGCATTCAGAGACCCTGTCAGTAGGTTTTGCTTTAAATGTGCCTTATGAACACACACGCAATCATGTCTACATGCGTTTCTTTTGCATTCATACTGCATTTGCTTTTGAGTTCACTCTTTCAAGAGTCACTGTGAGATCCATGAGTGAGAAATATAAAAAGCCTGGACCTGTCAAATGATCCTGGAAATGTAAAAAATAATAGTATCATCATACAGAACAGTCCTAAGTATTTAGCGAAGGAAAAGTGACACCTAAGTCAAAAGTGAATCATGATATATATATATCATATTGCCATACCTGTTTAGAGAGACTGTAACTACTGTAGAATCTCTTCCACCTAAAGTGTTGCCATATTAAAATGAGATGATGGTTATCACTTTTTTGTTCTACACAGACGTTCTGGTGTGCATTTGGAAACACAGTGTAATAAGCCCCTAGCAGGAGTAATTCTATCTCAGGAAAGGTGAGTGTTGTTCTCGGAATAGTGCAGCACAAAGGCAGTAATGAGCCTTGTTCAAATCCCTGCTAATGTGAGTCTCAGGACTTTTTCAAAGAAATAGGATGAGCTTCATGTTAGAATGCCCTGTCCCTATGGAAGCCTGCAAAGACATGATCGATAGAGTTATGAACACATACACTCCCAGGAGTTTTGAGTCAAACCGTTATTCCTTTTAATGTCCACATAGAGGGTTCGATTTTTTATAAGGATGTAACCGAATACAAACACATTATAGAGAATAGACAGATAATGTGTTCTACACATATGCAAATACAGATGCGATTCCGATGTGGTATCTTTAAGATCTTAAAGCTGTGCGTCAGGGCTGGGATCCTGCAGAACAAAAAAAGTGATGCAGTTGTGAGCGAGCAGTCAGGTGCGAAGGCTGTGAGACAGATAAAGGCGAAGAACTACTGCACAATGTACTTAGATCATTACTTCATTCGTCCTGAGGTACTGCCTGGTTTAAATTAGGCTGCAGACAATTACAAACAAAAATAATGACTGCGCTAGTGGGATAGAACAAAACAATCCCACACATATCAGTAGTTGAGACCGATTATAAACTGGAGTGATGTAGCTGAGGTTGAGGAACTGTTGCCCCAACACAAAAGAGTTCACCCAGTCATGTGGAGATGTCATGTGAGTTTGAATCCCAATGATGCCACAGCCATCCATGGCTGAGAGCCAACTGATCGAACCTGTGTGTGCTTGTTGGGTGGGAGGGGCATAGTCTCTCTCTGCCCTGTCAATCACAGCGACACTAGGCGATCGCGGGCATCTGTGAGCGTATATATGCGGAAGAAAGAGGATAGAGCTTTTCTCTGAGTTTGTTACGCTGCCCTGTGATGCAGCATGAGCAGCAGTTTGAGAAGAAGTGGTTGGCTGATGTTTGGTGTCCTGAAGGGAGCACGTGTTAGCCTTCACCTTCCCCGGTTCCTAGCTGTCTTTATGATAGTGGAGAGCTGAATTTTAAAAACATCAAATTAAGAATCTGTCTATAATGTATATGATTATATATATAAAAACCACAGCTGGATATACTGTATATTTGTACTCTTGTTATGAGATGCCTCACACATGTGGCTCTGCATGTGAGGTACTGAATGATCCAGTAGACATAGAATACCATGTCTCAGATAAAATGCTCAAGATATCCTCAAACCCTTTTTATGGAGTAACACTTGAAGGCTTATAGCATTGTGTAGGCAATTAGAAGCACATGTTCACCACAAGAGGGAGTGCACAGCACCTCAGGGCATAAGTAATGCTCACTGCATTCTATCGAAAGGCTCTAGTGATTTATATATATATATATAAAAAAGCAGCTTTTCTCTAGAAGATTGTATCTCACCTCCCAGGCTGTAAAGAAGAGTCATATCTGCCTCAGAAATAGTGACTCAGACCATCTCAGTGGAGCACTAACTTTCTGCAGGTCCAAAATAATAATAAAAATAATCATAAAATCATAATAATGATGCATTAAATAAGAATAATGTTTGCACAGTAATCAGTAAACAGTAAACCCCAAGATTAATAATACTAGCTTTAAGCCAGTTTTTTGCTATAAAGTAGCTATAAAGTCAGTGTTCAGCACCCTGGCTTATTTAGCATTTTAAGATTGATAGAATGCAATCCTCGTTCTCATTCTCACCCAAACAAAGTTTGCAAATGAAAGCAAGTCTGCCTGGTTCAATAAAGATTTCACTTAATAAAAGTGGACCCATGAGCTACAGAGCACTGATAATGAAGTCTGCTAAATCATAACCCACAGTAGAAGTAAATATAATGAAAAAGTGAGGTTGCAATCTGCAGATCTGTTTTTATGTCCTTAGACATACATGTTCACTTTAATAGGAACACCTGTACACCTGATCATTTATGCAGTTATTGAATCATGTTGCAGCAGTGCAGTGCATAAAATCATGCAGATGCAGGTCAAGAGCTTCAGTTAATGTTCACATCAGACATCAGAATGGGGTAAAAGTGTGATCTTAGTGACTTTAACCGTGGCATGGTTGCTGGTGCCAGATGGGCTGGTTTGAGTATTTCAGAAACTGCTGATCTCCTGGGAATTTCACACACAACAGTCTCTAGAGTCTCTACAAAAAACATCCTGTGAGCAGAGGGTCTTCAGGCTGAAACTCCTTGTAGATGAGAGAGATCAGAGGAGAATGAGCAGACTGATCTGAGCTGACAGGAAGTCTATAGTAACCCAAATAATCACTCTTTACAACCGTGGTGAGCAGAAAAGCATCTCAGAACACACAACACAATAAAACCTTGAGGTGGATGAGCTACAACAGCAGAAGACCACATCAGGTTCCACTCCTGCCAGCCAAGAACAAGATTCGGAGGCTATCATGGGCACAGACTCACCCAAACTGGACAGATGAAGATTAGGGAAAAAAATATCACCTGTTCTTTCTCCAGTCTTCAACTGTCCAGTTGAATAAACCAAAAAAAAAAATTCTGGTGTTTCAATATCACCTGTACCTGTTCTTAATACATTCATATACGCTCTGCATAAATCCTGCATGTAATATCTAGTTATTGTTTTTATTAGAGGATTTTAAGAAACACTAGAACGCATAGAGGAAGCTCTGTTTAGCTCTGTTACATCTTGGTAGTTATGATTCCTCAGTGTTCTTGTGATGTAATCATAATGGTGAAGGGACTATTTGTTTTTCTTTAAAGCTCAACAGTTGTAACACTGAGCAATGGCTGCCATTAATTAGTCAGTTATCACATGCTTATCATACTATGCAATCATTCCTTTACTAGCTAGTATAGCTACAAAAGTTGACAAATCTTCTTACTAGCTGCTGTTTTGTGTATTGCCACATTATCTATAAGTCACTGTCCCAGTTGTTTTTAGTTTTTTTCATCACTACATCATTTCTTGTCTGAATGAATGCTAATAAGAGCTATCAAATATCAAACCTATTTTTCCAACTGTTAGTGTTTCTGCATCTTTTGTTTTTCACTGCAGTCTACACAATTACCCACAATGCAACACATTTGTAACCATGTGTCCTTTCATGCAGATAGGCCTTCTTACTTCAATTCTAAATATTTTTCAATTAATTCCTTTTTTAAAAAATTCAAATTTTTAAAACACAACATGAAATACTCATGATTAAAAAAAAAAAGTCCTACATGTAATTCATTCACCCCAGGTGAGAATTTACCTTCATGTATGTACATGTAGGATGGGGTTGAAATCACTCCTGGAAGATTTTTTGTCAAATTTGCTGAGAATTTTTAGAATTATTGCCTAGTTAAGTCATACATCTTGAATCAAAGTCTGATTAATCCAGACTGGGGTTGTGGAGCACGAATGAGTTAAACAGTTAAACCTCAAGATGGGTGACGTAATCAATCAATCAGGGATCGGGAGTCTGGAATTCATCGCACAAATCAGTTGTATTGACATCATGTCATTTTGTCATCGTTTAATGGCACTTCTCGTGCGCTGTGATTAACGTATGACTTTCTTCAGACAATATGTGAGTCTCTGATTCATAACTTTCCAAACCTTGAAGAATCTTAACTTTTGTCCAGCTGGTAAACTGGAACATTTTATATAAATATATATACCACAATTGGCATAATTTCTACACAGTGTTGTGGTGTTTGTGTAGGGAATCAAAATGGCAGACAGTGAAGTACACGTTTTTTTTATGCCTTTACAAGAAAACAAAGGATTGTGCTGACATCTCTAGTTTCATTGTCATGGATTGGTCTACGGTGAGCATCTCAAAGTCAAAACAACACAATTCTGCAGTACCACTGTGGTCATCAGTTAGAGCAGGAGAAAAAAAACACAGCTAAGTAATTGGGTAAAATATCTAGCAAAACTGTACAAATAGAAGCACCAAGAATCCCTCTGAAACAGGAGCGTAGCATAAGTATTAATGTAGCATGAAGGAGAGCAGTGTTTTCCCTCCGGACACATCATCCTCCAGTGCAATCCACGTCATCCGTGAATGACATATTCCCAGCAGGGATTCCTACCGGGCCCACATTCCAGCATCCATATCGTTTTATGCCTTTTCCGGTCATGTTTAGCGTAAGTCACACAGTCAACATCTGGGGAAGGTGAGTATTATTTACTTCCTCTAGTAAATTATAATGTTGAGGTGACAGAGCTGTAGCTCAGAGCTCCAAGGCGCAAGAGCCTCATCACTCACAGCGTATCAGTATGTCATGCTATGTGCTAATGATCTCTGTAGCACGGCTTGCATGTGTGTGATGAATTTCTCTGTAACAGGTCTGAGCTGTGGTTCAGTGCATGCAGATGAGACAAACCAAAGCAGCCTGCAATTCAGAGAGACACTGTGGCCTGATTCATGAGAGCCAAACATATCCTTCGTATGTGAGTGATGATCACAGTGCTTGCAGCAGCACGTGATGAGGTTGAGGCTTTTTACCGCCCGAAGTCAGGCTCAGAAATGTGAACGTGAAACATCAGTATGTGTA
>CM074963.1:1658508-1669205 GCA_037577455.1 Pangasius macronema
TGAGCTGTAAGTGTTACTGAGCATCCTGCAGAAGCAGCCGCAGTTCTTCTGGAGACTTTGACTGTCGACTCGCTTCTCATTTCTGCTGCTTTCTCTACTTGTAACATTTAACTTTGTGCTGGAAAACTAATGTTTGGAATATAGGTGGCCAAGATCGAAAGTCTGATTAGGAAGGTGACATATTTCTGTCAAAAACAAACCTAGCTGAAAGCTTCAAGAAGGGGTGTGTGTTCTTGCTGGTTTTGTGTACTGACTGCAAGGACAGCAGCGCCGAGCATTCTTTAACACGCCTTGAATTAATTACAAACCTCAGTGGAATAGAAATCCATTTTCTGCCCTTTAGTCCTCTTATTGCTCATTCTCTCTCTCTCTCTCTCTCTCTCTCTCTCTCTCTCTCTCTCTCTCAGTAGAACAATTTGACCCAATGCAATAATAGTAACTACCTCATATCTATAATAAAGGCTAAACTGAACCATATTTAGGCAAAGGGAAACAGGAACTAGGATTAGGAAACAAATGATTTATTTCGTGTGTGTGTGTGTGTGTGTGTGTGTGTGTGTGTGTGTGTTTCTGTGGGAGTGAGGTCTCTGTCACACTTTCATGCATGACTTAAGCATCATTTTAATTGAATTCAAAGACGCAATCCGATTTGCTACACCGGATCGATAAGGCAAGAGAGTGAAGTCATTGTGAAGAGGGAGATTCGATGTCAGATTGCACTTCCTCCCTCTCGCTCACTCTACCTGAATGAGTCATGTTTGGCATCTGTGCCATGATAAGCTTTTCAGGTTCAAGTCGTAGTCACAGTGGAGCACTGCCACTACTGCTACTGTGAGCGAATATAAATAATCAGGATGGATGGACACAGGCTTTGTGTGTGTGTGATGTCATCGCAACATCATTTTCTATAGTCTTTATATCATTTCCAGGATGTGAGTATGAGTTACTAGCTCTGAATCTTTCCTGTAAGGGAGGGATTATAATCAGGTGTCCTTAATGTGTAGTGGAGAGACAACGACATTAGGACGCACTCTTAACTTGGCCACATCTCTATCAACCTAATATCCCCTTTTGAGTTCCTTTATTTTATCCTATTTCATTCTACACCATCTTTTGTTTTGTTCTCTCTCTCTCTCTCTCTCTCTCTCTCTCTCTCTCTCTCTCTCTCTTCACTACCGATAAAAGGCAGTGGGATGACATCATCTAGATTATGGGAATATAGCTGCTGTAATATATCAGGTCAACAGGGCTGGGTTTCTAATCTGCACTGCAAAAAAATGATATCAAGTGAAAATATCTTGAATATAGTCAAATTTTTTAGACATTTTTACTCATTTCAAGGCTTTCATTTTTTTTAGTCTATTATCAGATCATTTTGATCATTTGTGCTAAAAAAAATGCTAAAGACTACTCCTCCGAGCTTGAAATTAGTTTTAAAAAAAGCCTAAAAATATGTTCAATAATTTATATTTGGTTTATTGTAATCTTTTAACAGGAGATACTAGATACATCTGATTATATTCAAGATTCTGTCTTTCCACTCGCACAGGTTTTGCAGTTTACACCGTATGTGTAAAATAATGACATATTCTAAAGAACATTCATAGTTACAGTAGCAACTAAATGGTATGTTTTTAGCTGAATGAAATATTACACAATACGAAACCAGATATAAACCGGCAGCTGATTATTTCTCCTGTTCAGCCACAGCACTGACTCCATGCTTCCTAAATCAATACTAAAATACGAAAATAAAGCCGAATTCTCCTGGCATTAAGAATGTCATTAACTAAAGAGTGATTTTTTTTACTTCCATGCTGACGATGCTTGTCACTCTACTTTTTTTTTTCTTGTTCTTACTTCTCTGCATTTTAGCACAGTGACAACCTTTGGCCTAAAGTCTTCATAAACAGATTAGAAAGTGATAGAAAGTGAAGAGAGCATGATTATGCAGTGTGTGTGTGTGTGTGTGTGTGTGTGTGTGTGTGTGTGTGTGTGTGTGTGTATACATTTCAGCTAGATGCTTCTTAACCCTTTACTGCACATTGTTGCCATATGGCAACAATTTACAAACTACCCCCCTAATTTTTTTTNATTTTTATTTCTTGAACTAATTCAAGTAATAAAAATCCATACAAAATAAATAAATAATTCATGCAGTAGAGGGTTAACCTTGGAGCTTACTTTTTAAATTTTTTTTTTTTCATTGTTCAGAAATGCATCTTGTGAGAAATGAACCTTACAAATTTAATATGCAGTTTATTTGATTGACATAAAAAAAAAAAAGCAGATCAGAAGCTGAATAGTGGAAATGTTGTGGCCTATCTGCGATTCGATGGTTTTAAAACTGCATTTCCTAGACAAATGGGATTTTCACATAAGTGAGTCTGCATAAGATTTGCCTTATTAAAGCTGTGCAGTACAAACCAGCAGGCTTATGAAAACAATGGTGGTTGGAGCCATTTCCACCACTACAGAGGCATTTCTAGTAAACGATTCAAATGACCTAGTAGTTTGGGAAGCTTCTTGTTCGTTTCATGCACAGCATGAACCCAAAGAACGATGTGAAAAGGTTACAGTTATCACCCCATCCCTCTTCCCCCATATATATACTTATACATATACATACACACACACACATATATCCCTCTTCCGCTGCCCCTCCTTTCTCTCCATCCTCTGAAAGCACTGTGCTCCTCAGCCAATAGCAGCGCTGGCAGGTGATGTCATGCATTAGGAGTGGTAGTGCTGCTGATGCTGCTGAGCTCTTGTATCCGAGGACGTGCAGACTCCGAGAAAAAGCAGGAGAGAGGGGGACGAGCATTATTAAGGAGAGGGGGTAAGTGTGCACAGAACCAAAACAAACCACCTAGTGACTTTATTCTAGCTTTTACCTAAAGGTATCCTAATCTTTTAAAACGTTCAGCTTCGACTGATTGAGCAAAGACTTCGGCTGGTGGATTGCATCAGACATCATTAATAAAGGTTATTCATGAATGTAATGCCTTTGCTAATGCAACCTTTTTTCTTTAGTCGTTAATAATGTATGTGCTGCAGCTTGTGTGTATATGTAAAAGTCAATGCTGATGCTTATTGGTGAGCGAGGACGTTTGCTGTTGTACCTACTGATGGATATTTTATGGTCTAGGAAGAGCATGATACTAACTACAGCCTGACATCATGTCTGTGTGCCATTATGGCTGCAGAAGTCAATAGTTATGCAATACGTTTAAAGTGGGATTTACGGGGAGCTGTTGTGCTTCTTCTAACAACTATGCCCAAAATTGCATTAACAGCAGTGTATGCTATCCGGTAGAGATGGAAGGCTGATACTAAGAAAACATGGTGGATTGGATATCAGGTCCTGTAACAAATGGCAAAGGTTGAATTTGGATTTGGAGACTAAATTTCTTTTCTGAGAGCGTGTGAAAGAATTTAACTCGGAGGCACTTCAGTTGAAAAAAAAAATACTACATAAATATCTTCTGAAGCTTTAGTAGTGTAAAAAGAAACCAGTATCGGAGATTTCATGAGGTTTCAGTGTTGTTATTGTTATCAGAAAAATTATTTTTTGACACTGTTAACCTCCAAGCGCAGCCGTGGCTCTTCTTGCCATTCCACTGACAAAGCTGTAAATAAACAGCCACGTCTGCAGGAAGTGGATAATGATCAGCATTCTGTGTGTGTGGGAGGTTGGACAAGGTTAGTGTGTGTGTGTGTGTGTGTGTGTGTGTGTGTGTGTGGGTGGTCTCCCGCTTTCAGAGGCATGTGTCACTACTACAGCATGCATAATCATATGCCGAGGCAGGTACATGGGGATTTTTTTCCCTGCATGTTTTACAGGTCACATCATGTGCTTATGAAATCATGAAATTAAACCCAGACCACATATCCCTGACCTGAACCCTTTCGCTGCTTGTGTATTTCACTGTGCGGATGTTTGCGTACTTTTAGGCCTGCTGTCAGAGGGACAGAGTAGACGCCGTAGCTCTGTGTTCCTCATCTGATTTCACATCATTCCCTCAGAACGTGTCACGACAAAATCAGTAGTCAGTAGTCAGTAGTCACATTGTCACATTCGGCTTCACGGGTAATGGAGTGCATAACCACGGCTTTAATACAGCCGGGTATGCATCTGTCTGGGTGAAATATTCAGTTAGGTAATATTCAGTTAGATTTTTTTTTAGTATTCAGATATGTGGCTTTTTAATCAACTCACATATTTTATATGTGTTATTTTATATGTATTACTTTTATATATACCAAGTGTACAGAATGAATACAGACACTCAATGTAGTTTAATGTAGCTATAGTATCTGCCACTGAAGAATATTGACAGTAGCTGGGGATTAGTGATTAGCACTGTTGCGCCGCACCTCCAGGGTTGGGGGATTGATTCCTGCCTCAGCCCTGTACGTGCAGAGTTTGTATGTTCTCCCTGTGCTTCGGGGGTACCGTCTGTTTCCTTCCCCAGTCTAAAGACATGCAGCTGTAGGCTGAGTGAAATCTTTAAATTGTCCAGTGTGTGTGTGTATGTGTGTGTGTGTGTGATTGTGCCCTGCAATGCGTTGGCACCCTGTCCAGCGTGTCCCCTGCCTTGTGCCCTGAGCTCCCTGTGATAGGCTCCAGGCTCCCTGAACTACAGATCTAGGAAGGACTGTGACTTTCTTTCTTTCTTTCTTTCTTTCTTTCTTTTTTTTGAGTAGCCTACATTTGGATGTACTGTTACTACGGGTCTGGGCCAATGTAGCAAATAACATGAATACTGATTCCTTATTGACTCTTAGTGTGACTTAGTGTGATTGATTCTTTGATTCATTGATACAAGTGCTAGTCAGTGTGTTGATAGCCATCTTGAAACACTAAACAAAGCACTAGCAGTAATTAGGATTAACATTTTTTATTATAATATCATTATATCATTAGTCAGAAGTATTGGGGGAAAAGGATATATTTAACATATTCAACAGCCAATAGGTTTTGCTCATGTGCACAGAACATTTTATTTAAGGTTATTTGACACTTAAGTGCATTTGCTGAAGAGAGAGATGTAATCCTTCTCTCTCTCTCTCTCTCTCTCTCTCTCTCTCTCTCTCTCTCTCTCTCTCTCAGTGGAAAGAGCAGATTAAGCCTTTCTTTCTTGCTACGTGAAGAAAGAAAACCAACAGTATGACCCTGGCAGGTATGTTAACTAGTTGCATTATTCCACAGGTCATGTTCATTAGCAAGTTGCTCTTAATGCTGTTTGTATTTCCTCTGAAGAGAAGGAGCCACTTTGTAGACATTTTGTTGACCTGACTCTTCTCCCTTAAGCATATCGAGACAAACTGAAGGAGCTCCCTCTAGTGTCACTGTTCTGCTCCTGCATCAAGACAGATGTTACAGACAAGCCGACCTACAAAGCTGAAGGTAACCAGCAGAACGCAGAGCCGCAGCGGCTTCCTCCTGTGTAGCATGTCAACTCTTAGCCGATTTTACCATCACTCAATACATTCGCTTACTTGGTTACCGTTCATTATATTTACACTAACCACAAACTGTTACGCTCTTCACTGTCACTATAAATTAGCACTGTGTACCTCTTCATGCTTTTAAATGCTAGATAACACTTTTTTTTGTATGTTGCTTTGCAGTAATTTAAAGTTATTCATCTGCTTGTATTGTTTGACTTTCTGTCCATTTTAAAGTTATTGTGCTCTGACACTACGTCCCTTCTAATATGGGAAAAATACAGTTAGTAATAGTGTAAATGTGATATGAATCATTGTCTGATAGATGCAGTGGACCTGAACTGGTGTGAGATCAAGGACGTGGAAGTGATCGAGCTGAACAAGCGTGCATCAGGCCAGGCGTTTGAAGTGATCCTGAAGCCTCCTTCATTCGACGGTGTGCCTGAGCTGAATGCCTCCATGCCACACCGCAAGGACCCCTCACTGGAGGAGATCCAGAAGAAGCTGGAGGCTGCTGAGGAGAGACGGAAGGTTAGAACACACACACACACACTCACACACACACACACACACACACACACACACACACACACACACACACACTCTCTCTCTCTCTCTCTCTCTCTCTCTCTCTCTCTCTCTCTCTCTCTGTCTTTGTCCCATATACACAATGATCTCTAGACAATAAAATATTAACACGCACAAGTCTTCGCTCAGATCCAGGAGGCAGAGCTGCTGAAGCACCTGGCTGAGAAGAGAGAGCATGAGAGGGAGGTCATCCAGAAGGCCTTCGAGGAGAACAACAACTTCATCAAGAATGCAAAGGAGAAGCTGGAACAGAGGATGGAGACCAACAAAGAGAACCGCGAGGCCCTGCTGGCCGCCATGCTGGAGAGACTTCAGGAGAAGGTATTGTGTAAAAAAAAAAAAAGTTGCTGTGTTTGAACTTGTTCAGCATATAGTGCGCAGTTTATAGTGCTATCCAAATACTTATATTCCCTGGACAGTGCACTATATTATTACCCATAATGCACCATAAAACTCGTAGCGATTTCTTTTTCAGGATGGATAATCTAGCAACCCACTGTGCATATAAATTTAAATACAAATGTTAAAAGCAACTTTTCCATGGTATATTTAATACAGAAAATCCCTTTTAACACACGTATAGCGTTCCAGTTGTTCAGCAGCGATTTAAAAAATATAGTTATTGTAGATGTGCCGCAACCACGAGGCAGTGTGCTCACTGCCCCACTTAGCTCCTCTAGAGTTATTATTTCACCTAGTGGTCAAAATGGGAATTGCAACAAGTGCTAAGAGAGATTTTTCTTGCCCCATGTTTGCTCTGTGAACGTTTTCAGTGGAACAGGTGGAGTGGACAGGACAGTGAATGATGGGCTCGCCATCCAAACATCTTGTTTTTATAGCAGATAATCTACTGCGTCAAGTTCTGCAAAACGGCGACATGCACATGCAGACAGTGTGTCTATGATGTAGAGAACAATTTCTCTTATTTCATCTTATAACAGTGTAACATACATTGCAGATACAAGATACATATATCCATTTTCCAACTGCCAAACTATTTTGGATTAGTTTTAGGTCTTTTGTATGGCTTTTGAGACATCGGGATGGAAATTTTGCAGAGACCTGTCAACCCTGGTTAATTTTTATTGCAGGGTTACTCTAAAAAAATTGACTCGTTCGTAGCCTATATTAGAAGTCAAATGTAATAGCCTCTTGACTTAAGTTTGTTTGAGTCAGTAAATGTAGTCCGTCTGCCCCACCAAAAATCTCTGGTCATGAGCCACTGCTGGTTGGGTCTCTTGAGCAAGACGCTGTACTCTCATCTGCTCTGAATGTAGGCAGATACAGTAGCTGAGACAGACGCCATAGTTACAGTAACAAGTTCTTAGCTTCCTAAAGAGTTTTTCCTTGGAATCCTCACTGACTGAGTAACACCCTGTTGTAGGGCTTTACATAGAAGTTTGGGGTTGTTTTTTTTCACAAGGGGGACAAACTACAGAGCTGTAGATTTAACCTTCTTTTCAAGTATAAATGATGCCAAATGATTTTGAAACACTGTCAGAGAGCTTCTTAATATTTTTTACTTTTCATCTCAAATTGAATGTAACTATGTCCTCCCTTTTATTACCTAGAAATGTTCTTTCTTGATGAAATGAGCTTGATATTCAGGCTTGTTTTGTTTTGTCAGCTGTCCTTAATTGCTCTAACGAGGACTGTTTCTGATGCTTTTAGGACAAGCACGCAGAAGAAGTGAGGAAGAATAAGGAGCTGAAGGAGGAAGCATGCCGATAGAGTGGTGGAGGAAACGAGGACTGTGTTTGGGATGGTAAAAAAAAAAAAAAAAAAAAAAAAAAAAAAAAAAACATAGGATGTGACAGAGATCAGTAAAAGAGGACGTCACTTCTCATTAAAGTAATGGAGGCGAGTAGTGGACATTGCGAATGGCAATTTAAAACACAACAAACCTTTTTTTTGTTGTTGTTGTTGTTCATGGGGTATAAAAATTTCAAAGCTAATAACCGTCTGGACAACAATGCAAGTGCACCGGAGTTCTAGTGTCAAAGATTCAGGTGGTAGATATCAGCAACCTTTTAGAAAATCAATCACTTGTACATACTGAGGTGATGATGTAGAGAGAAACAAGAAATAACGCAGAAATAATGCAGACTTACACTGAAAATTAAGATCAGTACTTTCGGGACAAGATATTGCACTTCATAAATGTCTATACACATTGCAACAAAAAAAATTAAAAAATCTGCTTTTTCTTAAATGTATACCATCTAGCAAAGCGCAAGCTATGCATGTTCATTCACTTATCATTGATTTATTATAGAGGCACATGCGATTTCTCAATAAAAACAAATTTACAACGGAATTTATTCACATTGCCTTTGTCCTCTAAGCAGTATTACAGCCGTGATTATGCATTTTCATGAGATTTGATGAAAAAATATATATATTATAAGCTCCTAGCTGTTAGCCTCTTCAGAATGATATTCCTTCCTGAATGTTTAAGCACAATTCAGAAGCACATATAAGCTAAACGACTTTTATTTGTATCATGCTGAAGTGATGGCTAAGAAGAGAGATGTCAGTAGAGCAGATCACAACATGTCATGAATGCAGAGCAGGGACATCATGAGAAAACACGACAGGGACGAGAATTAACAAACCCTGAGATACCGTACTTATATTTTAAAGAAGTGGCGATCAGAGAAGCTGCTTTAGCATTAGCTGTGAATGCTGTCGTTTGTTTTGGCATGTCTCTGTGTTTTTCTTTGTGTTTTGTCAAAGACGTTAGACGTTCGGTGTCTTTACAAAATGGCGACATGTGCAGTGATGAGCACTGATGTGAACTGTTCAGGAAATTGCTCTTTTTGTGGTTGTCATAAAGATGCTCCTACTTCTGATTTGGCATGACGGTCAGTAAAAACATCTCTTTACTAAACAACGAAATTGTGCTTTGTGTTTTTGTTGGTCCTTTTTATTGTTAAGAGACTCAGAACTAAAAAAAACAGTAGAGAGCTGAGGAGGCAAAAGCACATTTGTGAGAGAAGTTCAAATGTTTAGGCCGTTGAAGGTGTTCTTCACGTCAAGCCCTTTATGTTTTATACTTTCCTGAGCTGAAAAGAAAGCAATAATATAACAACCTATGAGCATGAATAGGAAATATAGAGGGCTGTATATATCCTGTTCATGCTCATGGGTTTCTGTGAGCATGAATATAGAGGGCTGTGAAGCTGGATGCACATTTCTTTCAGTCAAACATGGCAGCACTACATATGAGAGATGATGTTAGGTGAGACGCATGTGCAGCCCACACTGGTGGTATGTTTCTCCAGCCGGAAGGAATAGCTCTTCTTTTTGCCCTTTACTCTTCTGAGCACCAGGATTTGGTAGAAGATGGGTTTCGATTCCAGACCGAGGTCTTCACTTCCATCTTTGTTCAAGCAGCCTGTCCTCTCACACTTCGCCTCGAAGATGCGGCTCGGAATGCGGGATTCGTCGTAAGAGACCCTGGGATGAGGTGGGACACTCGAAGATGTTAATTTCCGTTGTACACCTTAACACACAGAGTTTATTCTCTTGCCTACTGCACAATGTTTTGTGCTAATGATACTGTTTAGTAAGAAATATGTAACTTTATATTAATCCTGATGGCTACAGGACAAAAACTATATACTGCAAAAATGACATCTAGCAAGTAGGAACATCTGGAATATAGTCCCATTTATCTAGTATTTCCTATAAGATTACACTATATATAACTTTATTAAATCATTATTCATTTCAAGCTTGTTCTTTCTGCAGATTTTTTTATTATTATTATTTTAAGCATTTATTTCTAGAAAGTCAAATCTGCCAATAGAATAAGAAAATCTAAATCTTCTAAAAAAAAAAAAATTTAAAGCATCTAAAAACAGTCTGAATAATCTTATAATCTTACAATCATTTATATTAATCTCATAATAAGAAATATTAGATACATTTGCACATACATACTATAATGTACCTCAGTGCATTGTCCCTGATAGTGCAGATTGAAAAAACAAATAAACAGACAAACAAAAAAAAAAACAAGCTTAGCAAAAAGTAAAGAAGTGCAGCAATATACTGAGTGCCTTTGAATCCAGTTCCTCGACTGCTACAAGACATAAACGGGAAATAGGACATGTGTGATGCAGCAGGGATCATAGCTTTCATAGCTTCCCCACATACTGAAAATGGGAAAATGCCACTGGTTCAGAAGAAAAGTGCCCTGGCGATAGCATGTTGTTCTATGGGTCGTGGAGAACCGATAGGGTTCCTTCTAATTGGAAACAGTCACAAGTTATAAGACAAGGTTGTTATATGACAGTTGCAGATACTGTATCATACGTCACTACATGACTTTGTGAAACATTCTTGCTTGAATATACACACACAAAAGATGGTTCTCTTCCACTGTCCCTGGATAATCACCGTTCATAGAACCGTAATTATATGCATAACTAGCCCACTGACTCTGTAACAGCCCACTGACTCTGTAACTAGCCCACTGACTCTGTAACTAGCCTACTGATACTGTAACAGCCCACTGACTCTGTAACTAGCCCACTGACTCTGTAACAGCCCACTGACTCTGTAACTAGCCCACTGACTCTGTAACAGCCCACTGACTCTGTAACAGCCCACTGACTCTGTAACTAGCCCACTGACTCTGTAACTAGCCCACT
>CM074963.1:1670175-1693511 GCA_037577455.1 Pangasius macronema
GTACAAAAACATTTTAGATTCCAAACATTAGTTTTCCAGCACAAAATTAAATGTTACAGAAAAATGTTTGTATGTCACTAACGAAAGCAGCAGATTACGTAAGAGACACTTTTCAGACAAAAATAACACTTTTTTTGCTGCAAATATAAGAAGCGAGTCGACAGTCAAAGTCTCCAGAAGAGCTGTGGCTGCTTCTGCAAGACGCTCAGTAACACTTACAGCTCATTTCCTTATAAAACTACTTATAAAATGTGACTATATGTACCTGTGACTACTCTTCACAAAGGAAACATGAATGGCGAGATGTACCAGGACACATTCGAGGAGAAATTAATCTCATCAGCCAAGTTTCAACAAGACGACGACCCCAAACATACTGATAAAATAACTCAAGAAAGCCTTGCGTCAGGCCAAATCCCCTGATGTGAATCTCATAAAAGTTTATGGAGGAATTTGAACTTGCGAGTCCATCAGAGGGAACCTTGTAACCTTGTGGAATTAGAGATGATTTGCCAAGAGTAATGGGCTACGATTAAACCACAGTGCTGCAAAAAGCTAAATGCACTGTGAAAGAAGTCAAGTTAAAATATCTTGAATATGTCATTTCTCTAGTATTTCCTATTATAAGGTTATAATAAACCACACCGTATTAAACCTACTTCTATTAAACCTACCTCAACCTTTACATCTTTCTTATTCTAATGGCAGATAATTGTCTCTTTCTATAAATAAATGCTTAGATTTAGAAAACTGACAATAAAACAAGACAACTTCAAGCCTGAAATTAGTAAAAAAAAAAAAAAAAAGTCTAGAAAAACTATGAATAATCTTATACTGATTTGTTGTAATGTTAGTTAGTTTATTAGTTAACTCTGACTATATTCAGGTTGTTTTCACTTGTTAAGATGTCATGTATATTTGCAGCGTGCTTCTTAACTCAGGCGCCTCGACGCTGTAATTGCAAACAACAGCTTTGCACCAATTTTTTGAAACATATCACTGTTTATGCTTATGAACGCATACGTTTTGTTCATATTTATATATAGAAATCAGAAGACATTATGTGTGTAAGTTTGAAGTGGGTATATGCATTGGAAGTATATTCAATAACAAAAAGAAAAAGTGCCTGAATACTTATTTCCCCTCACTGTATGTATATCATGCCATGTATAAATGTTTTAAACAGACTCACTCGTATGTCCATGGTGATATGGACTGACTTGGAGATATTTGGTAGGTATCTGGTTGGCTTTCTACAGCAGAATCGAAACTTAGCCTCAGTTTTCTGGCCTTTCTTTTGGAGCCCCCATTAGCCGGATCCCTCTTCCGTTCTTTCTTTCCTCTGCGTCCTGCAGGAGAATGATCCGCTCCGAGCAGCAGTACTCCCAGCGCCAACAGCAGTACGACCTTGAAAAGCTTGGAGGACAGGACAGGAGAGGAGATCACATTTAACTTACTAATGAAATGTCTTCTAACTCTTGTAACCAATGCATCTACGCATATCAGTCAGCAGTTCTACAAGCATTGTGCTCAACGACGCGCAGTTTCAGCGATTATACCTCAGCACTTTTTAACAGAGTATCACAGCAGTGATACTCTCAGTGTTTTAAACTGTTCTCAGAAATTAAAGGGGAAAAGAAGACAAATAGGTATGATCACTAACCATTGAGATGTGCATCTTGAGAAAAACAGGTGCGCTGTCGGTATTGTAATCCGTCCTCAGCGTGGAACTGGTCCATTCAGCGAATAGTGAGGGGTTGTGAATTCCCCATCTTTATATAGCCATACATGTCATGCTTTGCTTGTGTTGTATTTCCTTCCCTTGACACACTTTTTTCTTTTAAATGTAGATGAGAGGTTGAATATGTTCCAGTCTGGGGTCATGCAAAGGAAAAAAAAACTAAAAGGGATATTTTAAAGAGTGTAAAGTTGTGTTGTTGTTGTTGTTGTTGTTGTTGTTTTCTAAGATATAATAATCTAGAAGCAATTTAATATGATTTGGAGCCGTCTATTCAGTTGTGTTAATTCCTCCTCATCAGATACGCTGATAATTACACCATTGTATGTGAGATGCAGTTTCACTATAATGCAGCTGTGTGATCGACTTCACCCCCCAGATACTAAAGGTGTTATTTGACATAAGTTAGGAGTAAAATATCAAAGTGAAAGACTTTTGAGACCAGAGAAAGAGTTCAGTGCACAAGCTCTATAAAAAAGCTGTATAAAAGCAAAGTTAGAAGTGGTTAAATGCACTGTTATTGCATCCAGGCTTTATCTGAGATTTATGGTCACCAGGGACGTTTCTGAACGTTTGAAGTCCCTAAGTGACTACTTTCTTCTCAGGTTCCCCATTTAATTATACTCAATCTCAAGTTTCAGACCACAAGGGAACCACCTGCCACAGCCGGGAACCATGATTCTGCATTGCCTATATAGATATGGAAGTTGGCAAATGAAATAAAATGATGTACGCGAGGTAACGCCAGCGAGAACACAGAACATATCTGTCTAATTGCCTGACTAATATTACAACTGTTTCAAACACAGCACTGAGATTTTTTTCCTTCAGACTGGCATGTCATTTTAGGTCTAACTTCATTGGCACTTTTAATTTTATAAAATCAGACATATATTTTGCCATTATTGGTCAGAAGTTTAGTTTCAAAGCAACCATTCAAGCTGTTTGAATTGTATTCGTCACTACGGTGACTTTGAAAGAACCGTTTAGTCTCCAGTTCCTAACAAATCGTGTTGATCAAAAACCTCTTGGACAAAGAATGTTGGAACTGGACCCAAGGCATCCGTCGCAGATCGTGAACTGAATGCTGTACGTTAGATCTAAATCTGTGTCACTGAGACCTATTTTGCCCTAATTATAAACTAAAGGACTTTGTCAGTTCCTTTTTAGGTTGAATGTTGACTTGATCGCATACTGATGAATATTATATTTGACTATATTCCTGTTCTGAGCTATTCACAAATGTCTACCTATCTAGCGTAACTGAGTCATGAGTATCACCACTGATATAAAGAACGCCACGAATTATCGTACAGGCTAAACGCAAACATCGTGAATGGAGTGATGTACCAGGACATATTAGAGGAGAATTTGATCTCATTGGAGAGAAACTGAATCAGGGCAGAAGCTGGGTGTTTCAACAACTCAGCAACCCCAAACATGGGCTAAATGCTAACATATTATATTTTCTGGGGTTATGCTATCCAGAAAAACTGTTCTCCCAGAGGAGAATAGGTAACGTGTAAGTGAATTTTGAATTGAATGTGTCGCGTTTCAAAGTTAACAAACAATTTTTGAATTAGCAGGCGAAATAAATCAGTGCAGCTGGCCCTCTCCTCTCGCTCGGTGAAATGTTCACAGACGTGTAGACAGGATTGTACACATTTAAAGGTCTACATTTTCCTCCAGCACAAGCAGCTTCTGGCAGCAGACATGATGTCGCCCACTTTGCAAAAATGTAGGTCACTGAAATGCTGATTGGCTTCTTATAACACAGTTGGCAATGAATACTAAAACCACAACCAGGAGATACGATCTCATGAGTCATTCTCGGACGGTACAGGGTATATACAGTGGGTTTGGAAAGTGTTCAGACCCCTTCAGGTTTTTTTTGCTCACTAAATATGCTATAGATTTAATTTAAAATTGATTAAGCTAACATTTTTTTTGCCATTTATATACACACGATAATCCGTAATGACAAAGCAAAAATAAGTTGTTTTTTTTATTATTTGTACAAATCTATTAAAAATCAAAAACTGAAATATCTCATTTAAATAAGTATGTACACCCATGACTAAGGTGCTCAAACTGAGCTCAGGTGCATCCTGTTCGCTTTAACTATACTGAGTTGTCTTTAGAACTTTGGCAAATTCAACTGCTTGGACATGGTTTAGAAAGGCACACACCTGCGTGTATAAGGTCCCACAATTCAGAGTGCGTGTCAAGCCTTGAAGTCCAAGTAGTTCTGTAGATCTCTGTGATCAAATAGTGTCAATATATCAATCTGGGCAAGGGTATAAAACCGTTGTTAAAGCTTTGAATGTTCCAAGAAGCATCGCTGCGAAATGGAAGAAGTCTGGAACCATCAAGACTCAATCAAGAGATGGCCGTCTGGCCAAACTCAGCAACCGGGCTAGAAGAATCTCGGTCAGGGAGGTGACCAGCTTCAGAAGACAAAAGCTGAAGGACAAATATCTCAGAAATGCTCCATCAGTCAGGTCTTTATGGTAGAGCGGCTACACTCCTGAGTGAAATCATATGGAAGGCGCATAAAGGATTCTGAGAGCATGAGGAAAACATTCTCTGGTCTGATGAGACAAAAATTCAACTCTTTGAACAGAACTCCAAGCGCAACCCAAATAAAGCCCAACACCCAGGTAACACCATTCCTAGATCAAGCACGGTGGTGGTAGCTTCATGCTCTGGGGTTGCTTTTCAGCAGGAGGAACTGGAAAGCTTGTTGCCATCACAAGCAAATGGGATGGAGCCTAATACAAGCAAACTGCTGAGGAGAACCCATTCCAGTCAGCCAGACATCTGCATTTAGGGCGAAAATATTACAAAACGTTCCAACAGGACAATGAGACAAAGCCCTGCTTTAAATCCAATTGAAAATCTGTGGCATGACCTGAAAATTGCTGTCCACCAACATCCTCCATCTTATTTGGCAGAGTTGGAGAAAATTTCTATTGAGGAAGGGAGGGAAATGCCAAAATCACAATGTGCAAGACGCACGTCTGAGTGTCACAGAGACAGATCTGAGACAACTCAAACCTGTAACTGCTGCCAAAGGACAATTCACACTGACNACTTATCAGTTAAGCAGTTTTTATTTGATGCTGCAATACAACAAAAAGTGAAATAATCATTGGAGGCACTGTATATCAGTTATATCTGATTATAATAGTAGCATTTATGATGTTTAGGTGATATTCATAAGTGACCCTGACGTTTAATCAAGACCCCATTCATAAGAAACTACATACTCTGGAGATGCACATAATCTTGTTCAACTGGTGTGTGTGTGTGTGTGTGTGCGCGCTCGGGAAGCAATGCATTACTGACAACACAGCGAAGTTCCAAGCACTGATACACATCAGCTACACTTTCACTATGACACACCAGGCAAGTCAGTTTCTACCCGCTTTTCTTACCGCTTCAGTATGAGGCCAGTGGAGAAAAGGTGACAGCGGGCGATTCCCCAAAGAAGCAGCACATCAGGAATCCAAGATATGTGAGTGCTCTTGTGTCTCACAGGCTTTCATGATCTACATTCTGAAGGAATAGGATGTCTGTTTGTAGTCATAAAGAAAGACTGGAATGCATATGTTGGGATTGTCCAAAACAGCAAATAAAGCCACAGAACCACAGACGTGGCTTTTTTTTTTTTTTAATTATCTGGGTCACTGAATTGCCCTCAAGTGAGATGAATTTTGTTGAAATACATTTTTACTTATATAATGAGTGAATGGAAACCTGGTGGGGGGAAAAAAACTTCAAGCAAAGCCTTAAATCGAGTGACAGCTAATTTATTTTTTTCCACTGAACTGAAACAAACCCTTCTTTTGAGAAATAGACAATATATATATACACACTCTCACTTTCTGAAAACAAATACGATTGAATTTATAGAAGCTGTCACCTAAATGAAATATACAGGAGAAAAAAAAACATAAAACAATAGACAGAAATAGACAAACTTGCACAGATTAGGCTTCCATTTAAAAGAAGTAAAAGAACGCATACAAAATTAACGAATACAAAACGAATTACAGAAAATAAAACCTTCCATGTCCAAATAAGTATCTGCTAAAAAAAAAAAAAAAAAAAAAAAAAAAAGTCCACCCTCTGCAGTGTTATCACGCTCTCTCATTTCTCTTTCCATCCTTCGCTTTTTTCCCCTCATTAGATGAGGAAGATGATGTCATCAGCTACCATGACCTGGTTGTCGTCCTGCATGCGCGCGAGGGCGGCTCGGACCTCGGCCTGCTCGAACGGAGTGGAGCAGTCCTTGTTGATGTCTCCCATCAGAGCGTTCATGCCCACCGACTGAGCGTGTGCGGCACGGAAGACCTCGTGCAGCCCGGCCTTGAACTCCTTCAGCCTGCAAAACACATACGGCAGGTTTTATGGCCCAAGAATGTATCTATAGGTAAAAATCTCTTTTCTTTAAAAAGAACATTTGCAGAAAAACGTAAGTAATCTGACAAATCAGTCTAATTCTAGAGTAATCTATGGCTCCCGGGCCTGTTAAAATACAGACTGTCCCAAAAGTCTTCAAACAGAGGGGAAATTAACACTTTTTAGTACTTCATTTATATTATATATATTTTTTTAAGAATGCGTTTGACAAAAGAAGAACGTATTGAACTCATTCTCGTGGCCGGATCGGGACGCTGTCGCAAGGTTTGAGATAGATATACAATTACACACACAACACCGGATGTGTTAACACAGCTTTATGATAAGCGCGAGAGACGACACCCTGTAGACTTCGCTGTTCAAAAGGCAAAGATCCTGGTTTAAGATCCAGCGTTCTATTTTTACTTGCCTATTGAAGTCTTTTGAAACTTGCGTTCCCTTTGTAAATGACCCGCGTGCACCTTCATGGAGGTAAACTGCTATTTATTTACTATTTACCTGTCCGCTGATAGCTCTGCGTGGCCGTTTTGCTCAGGCGTCTCCTCCATGGGCTCCTCGCTGGGCCTTGCAGGAGCTGGAGACTGGACTGAACACAAGAAAAACAACAATGTGAATAAATGAGCATTTTCTTTAAATTAGATGTCATCAGATCAGTGTTCAGGTCACTGTTAATATATCTATGATGATGTAACGGTGTGACTCCGCTCACTCTGAGGTACGTCTGCCTCGGTGGTGAAGTCATACGGGTCGTAAGTTTCACTGCTCTGTGATGGCCTGCGCTCAGTTGAACGTCGCCTCCTAGAGGACAGAAAGCACATTCAAAACTTCATGGCTCAAAACCGAGGGTAAAAATCTGCTTCCTCTTAAACACTGTTTAAGCGTTCAGACCTCTTCCTTTGTTGTTTGGGGGTCCCCTGATCTTCCTCATCGTCTTCCTCATCCTCAGAGGCCGTGTCACGCTCTCCCGGTCTGGCACGCTTCTTCTCCTTCTCCAGAACCTAGAGGATCAGATGATTATTATCTAGGAATTCGTATTTATAATATGAGTGCGCTGGAATGAATCGCTAGGCATATTGGATTTCCTCAGTAATTGTAACGGACATTCTGATTAACGCTAACCTTTTTTTATGGCTTATAAGACGCTGATAATTTGTGGGCAGTATAAAGTTTTTCATCAGAAATCATGTTTCAGGTTCATCCCAAACATGTAAACGCCTTCTGAATGGTGCATCAGATTCAATAATTATTACACGTTAGTGAAGTGTGTGCAGGTGTAAGGAAGACGCTCTAACCTTCTTGAAGTAGGCGAACTGAACTAGCTCCACGGCCACCTCTGTGTCCTCGAGCTCCACAGATTTGCTCATGCGGGCCTTGGCATGGGCCGTGGCGAGACGGATCAGAGTCTCCAGCGTCCTGACCGTCACTGGCGAGGTCTGGCAGAGGGACACAGTGGCACTTAATAAGCTCCAAAGGCAAATTAACAGCAGTAACAATGTCACTGTCAGGCACATAGCGTGTTCTGGTGTCCTTAAAAAGACATGATAAACCTGAAGTAATTATTGGTAACTATTCATTTACACCACAAAAATAAAACTAGAAGATCTTCTGACTTTAAGATTTAATTTAATGTTAAGACCTGACAAGCAAGAAAGAGCAAGCGTGATCTCCTCACCCGAGCAATGTCCGAGCCCAGCTGCTCCTGGTTGCGCAGTCGTGTGTACTCCTCTGCGATGTGACTGGCTGCTTCTTGGGTCAACACGGGGGAAATCACCTTGGCAATGTGGATGTATTTCCTCAGGAACTCTTTGCTCACCACTCGTTCCCTAAAAAAAAGGGCGTCGTAATCAACAGATGTCTTTTCATGCACAGTGTGTAACTCAGTCGTGATCAGCTTGTGGACTGTAAACACTAAACATGTCAATATGTGATAGAAAACAGGAAGCAGTCATAATATATTAATATAATAACACATGACATCATTAACATTTAAACACTTATGTAATTAAGTCAACTTGTTAAACAGGTCTCAATGCTAGGTTCCTTTTTTCCGGAACCGATTTCATCAGTGTTTACCTCTGTCTCCGGTTGCCATGGAGAAGGTGGTTGTGTTTCTCATACACCTGTAGCTCCTCCTCTTCCTCCTGTACCACATCGGGGTCCTCTGTGGCCAACACATCCACTGTACCACCCAGAGCCAATGCTGAACCACAACAAAGAGGGCGGGGGGTGATGGTGTAATTATACAAGAGTTGCTGTGCAACTATTTTTGTCTTAACTCAAAATTAGACTTGCAGACATCTGACAAACATCAGCAACAAATCCCAACAAATATCATGGTGCCCGACTCAGCAGAGGTAGATTTCCTGACTGAGCCCACATCTAAATCTGTTCTGAGTTTAAAGCTAAGTTTTGCAAAATGTACACTAGTTTCAACTGAATAGTGCAAGTGAAGCCTGAGTACCTGCTCCTTCTTGCTCACGAGGGTCACGGTAGCGGTGAATGCGCAGAACGTGGTCAGAGATGTCACGATCCTGCTCGGGGTCCATCTGATCCAACATGATGAAGAGCAAATCGAAACGAGACAGCAGAGAGTCCTGCAGCCCGATGTTCTCCATGGGGGTCTTATACTGGTCATACTGCAGACAGACAGCGAGAGAGAGACACACTCACACTAACTGCTGTTTAAGTACACAACTGTTGTAATTCATGGGTAATTACAGCTGTACGGGATGATCCATGTACTGTAGTTTCGTTTATATGAGCGGCTGAGCGTAGGAGTCATTTTAATAAAGTACTCACCCGGCCATAGACAGGGTTGGCGGCTGCGAGGACGCTGCAGCGGGCATTCAGACGAGCATGAATGCCCGCCTTGGCGATAGTGACACGCCCCTGCTCCATGACTTCATGGATCGCAGTGCGGTCCATGTCCGACATTTTGTCAAATTCGTCGATGCAGACCACGCCTCGATCAGCCAGCACCATGGCACCTGCCTCCAGCCGCCGCTCACCTACAAGACAGAGCGCGCAACACAGAGGGAGACTTCTATTGTGTTTCCGTAATTACACTGTTTTACCGTAATCATCAAGTCAAGTCAAATCATGTAGCAGCAGCACAATGCATAAAATCATGCAGATACAGGTCAGTGGTTTCAATGTTCACGCTGCAGTACCTGTCTCCTGGTCGGTGGTGACGGCTGCAGTGAGACCAACACCTGATGAGCCGCGGCCTGTGGTGGGGATGGCGCGAGGAGCTGTATGCAGTACGTAGCGCAGCAGCTGTGACTTTGCTACAGAGGGATCCCCTGGCAAAGGAAACAGAACCAATTACACTGCATCACACTGCCAAGTTGCAGTCGCTCCAAACCTAATTAAAGGATTCAAGACTAGAGTGCGATTTTTCTGGCTAGGTTCAAACTGCATGTGCAAACTTCATTTACTGCTAGCTAGCATTTAATGCTCCAAACTGCAGCGTAATTCCTAAGCTTTAAAAACATATGCTTCTGTGAAATGTATTAGCCCATTTGTAATACAAACCTATGAGGAGGACATTGATGTCTCCACGGATGCGTGATCCATTTTCTAGAACCTTCTCTACTCCACCCAGCAGCATACACAGAATGGCCTTCTTGATGTAATCATGACCGTGGATACTGGGAGCCAAAGAACGGGCCAACTGGTCAAACACATTCTGTACAAAAACATGAGGGAAAGCCATAAACCTACAATGTTATAAATATATATACTGTGAACAGTAGTGTCATGTGTGTAGAACCTATGTCATCACTTATTGACATACGTACTTTAGTACAACTGAAATTAGCATGTTTGCAATATATATCACACACATCATCTTTGAAGTGTTGACATATATACTGACACAGTGTATATATAGATATCCAATTTTTTTTCCCCTGTGGGGAAATTAATCGCAAAATAACTAGGAGGGCAACAATGCACTGTGACACAATGCATCGCGATGCAAAAAAGTGATGATGTGCGTCATGGGAATATGTGATTCACATATTGGAAATCAGCAGTCTATTAGTTATGCATGTAATGCAGAGGTCCCAAACCGTGCAACCCATAGAGGTAAAATACATACACAGCACACCGGTTACACGATCTTGTTCTTTCGTGAAAAGAGGCTGCAAGATCTGCACTTGTGAAGTGACCGATATCCTGATAGCACCGGATTGCAACAACCAACGTTATACGGTTACGCGACCACATTATAATGGTTAAAAAGAGCTCTTCAGTAACTTCCAAACAACACCAAAGGTCATTGAAATCGGGCATTTTAGCCAGCTTTGGAGCTCTATTTTTGCTACGGAGCTCATTATTTTTCAATCAATCATTTTCAAAGTCCCCAGGTCAGACACTTTGTTTATTCAATCAAAATTTTTGGAAGAATTTTTTAAGACATGAGGAACCTGTAGTACATTTTGTTCAGAATATTAAACCACTTTGATTTATTTAATTTTATACAGACAAAAATGCACAGTTTTGCATTGTTTATGATTGAGAAATAAAATTAAAAAAAATGAGTCTTTACGGTCATCTTTTTGCAGAAATGGTGTCATCATGAATCAAATCGAATCATGACCGAAGTGCATGGTTCCACCATTAATCATAACCCATCACTGGCTCACCTGTCCAAATACAACAGTGTTTCCCACACCTATGTGATACTTTTGTGCTGTGCCCAGGTATTCTGATGACTTCTTATTTCTTAATCTGTTCCAAATATTAACATGCCTTGCTTCTTATTTGGCCATGACATGAATGCAGAGAGACAGAGCTGAGAATTGTAGGTAGAGGTCCCTATTAAATGAAGTATTCTTACTAATCTTTGTTATTTCTAATATCCGTTATATCTATTGGCCATATGCGTCACACCTGAACTATCTGTAACGAGAAGACCTCTACGATGAGACAACCAGGAAATGGGCCTTGAGTTCCTGAACATGAATGTGAACGTAACTTCTGGAAGGAAGCTATTGAAGAGAAAAAAAATTTCGACTCTGTTTGGATCAATTCCAAAATATAATCATCTGCTGGTTGCACTGAAACTTCCATATTAATCCTACAAACATTCAACCACTCGTTCTTGAGATATCGTGGTGAAGAGAATCTCAGACTGATGCATGGAAAAATGGAAAGCATAGCACCTCTGCCACATAATGGCATAAAAATATACATTAAATATACCAGGAGATGATCTCTGACCCCCACCACAGGATACATCAGTGGCAAAGTCTGCAACAACCACATCCTCACCTTGGTGCGAGACTTGCTGAAACTCTTGATCTTCACCACGTCATCGGCGGAGAAGTACGCAGAGATCTCTTTGCTCATCTGCTTCACGTGGCAAGCTATCATAATGGTCCTAAATGTAGGAGCAACAAGGGGAGAACTGAGCATGCTTGGACACTAAGTGCTCTACTACTACTACTAATAACTGTACTGAAATCAGTGATGACTGATGGACTAGCCAATACTCCCATCAGTGTGTAAATACAGTGTATTGGTCATGTTCCAAATCTGAAAAATATTGAAAGAGTGCTTGTCGTACCTGAAGGTGCCAGAGGTGAAGCCTCCCTTCTTGCCTGGCAGGCAGCGGTAGGTGCCAATGATCTGCACACGGTCTCCTGGCTTGGCAGCGTCCACCAGGTCATTGTCCAGGATGATGTCCACCGAGCGGGGCAGCTGGCCGGCTGGAGCCTTCTCAGGCATCTCCTGCACTGTGATGGTCTGATGGTCTTTATAGGTGGACAGCCCAAACTCAGTCTCCAGGGGGTTGTTCTCCTCATCCTGGAAAGAAAATCAAAGTGTTTATGTGTGAAGTACATCCAACATAGTTTATCTTTTTCTGTAGAACCAAATTCGATAGTGCTAGCCTTTTCCCCCTCAGATCAAATATAATGTGTGTAACAATTGGACACAGATGAGGAATACCTTAGTCGGGTAGATGGCACTAGAAGGAAAGGCATCCAGTGAGGTCATGTCTGTGTATTTGCGCTCCAAAGTCTTCTTGGTGGCCGGGCAATAATGGACACTTCGTACAACCTTTGGGCGTACAAGAGAGCCTAGAATGCAAAGAACAAAATGTTTTTCTTGTTTTTCCTGTAATTGCACGGTTATAACATGTTTCAACCTTGTTATGCATACATTTGCTTAAGCTGACAGTGTTTCCACTGACAGAATTGTTTCTGTATTGTAATTTAACAAGCTGTGACGTACATTTGGTGACGATGCCCTCCACGCACACCATGGAGCCCAGCAGGCGGGAGGTGAGGGTACGAGGTGTGACGTGTTTGCTCCCAAAGCTGCCCTCCAGTCCGATAAAAAACTCCTCAAACTGCTTAGCGTAAGTGGCATCAACAGAGGCAACCAAATCCTTCAGAGCACGCTGGAATGCCAGGAGCTCCTCGAAAGTGTTGTTCAACAGCCTGTAAACAGAGGACTGTTATAAAGCCCATAAACTCTCAGCTTCTCTAGTTTTGTTTTTTTACAGCTTAAAGCATATTATTCAGTAATTACATTGAATATGCTTGTAACTTGTAACTATGTAGTTACAAGTGAAGACTTTACCCACACAGCTACATAGTATGGCTAAGAAAAAAACATGCATACAGTGAATTCTTGATTAACGGCAGATCTACACTGTGCTAAAAAGATTTTATTTTTATTTTATTTACTAAAAGATTTTATTTACTAGTTTTCATATTGTGGGTGTGCTTCAACCAAATGTTGTTGGCCTCGCCAGCCTCGCACATAGAGTTTATCGCTAGATTTGTCGACATTTTAGACCTCTTTAGCGATTTTATTTCAAAAAAGAGCCTAGCAACAAATCTAGCTACTTTTGAGCAGATATTAGAGACTGTTTTTGCGCTCAACACAGCTCTCCGGCTCATATAATGGCTGCTGTTGAGAGTCGACTGACCACTAATGCGTAAATCCTGACTGAGTTGACCTCATAAATAGTTGACCTTGTGCTTCCCACTGATCAATCACTGATCACTGTAGTTCCCAACGACCAATCACTGATCACCGTAGTTCTCAACGACCAATCACTGATCACCGTAGTTCTCAACGACCAATCACTGATCACCGTAGTTCTCAACGACCAATCACCGATCACCACAGTTCTCAACGACCAATCACTGATCACCTTAGTTCCCAACGACCAATCACTGATCACCGTAGTTCTCAACGACCAATCACTGATCACCGTAGTTCCCATTGACCAATCACTGATCACCGTCATTCCCAACAACCAATCACTGATCACCGTCGTTCCCAACGCCCAATCACTGATCACCGTAGTTCCCATTGACCAATCACTGATCACCGTCGTTCCCAACGCCCAATCACTGATCACCGTCGTTCCCAACAACCCATTAGAGATGATCAGTTATCAGTCAGTTATGCCATTTTCAGTTTTTAAATATATAATTATATATAAGTATAATTTTAATTTATTTTACACACTTATAGCGTTATCGTATCGCATTATTTAACAAGTTATCGAATATTTCTTCAATATCGCACAGCTGCATTATTTTCTACTTTGATAATACTCTATTATAATTAATTACTTAATACTCTATTCTATTATCTTCTATTCTGAGTGTCTTCAGGATCATCTTCCTTCGTCATACATACATACAGTATATATTTTAATGAGTCATTTCGATATGCAAATGATCATCACGAACCAATGAATATGCAAATAGGTATGTGACGTCATCCGGCGACTTTCCGCAGCACTGCACTACAGAGGAAAGTTCACACTGAATTCCTGAGCTCTGACACATGATGAGAGGGCAGGATGAAGTGCACACTCAGTCATTTGGTCTGTGTGCTGAAAGAAAGAGAAGAGAAAGAAAAGGCACCTACTTGGCAGCGCGTGCTTCGTTGCGGCGCCGCAGGTCGTTGATGTTGACGATGAGGCGGAATTTGTTCTCACTGATCATATCCCGCACTTTACTCTGATAGATCCCCTGATCCTGCTGTAAAACACCATTGAACAATAAAGAAGCACATTATGCACCGACACTGTGGTGTACGCAGTAAACAGGAAGAGCCTTATCGCGCGCGAGGCCTAAGCCTGCTGAGTGCACGTGCCAAAATAACATTACATGCAGGCACACTTTCACCTGCTCACACTCAGCTCAACCTAAACTCACATTCCGCGTGCGATAAGACACAAAGCATGGCAAAACAAACCGACAGCATCATCCTCCATCTTTGCGAGCAGCTCCAGCATGGAGAAGAGTGCTACTTACATCATCATCGAGAAAATCAAGGTAATCTCTCTGAGCGTCCCTCAGCTCATGATCATCCACAACTTCAGCAGCCATTTTGTACAATCTGTCTTAAACTTACTAACAATAATAACGTCCTTCGAACAAAAAAAAAACAGAAACGCAAGCACACTGTGAGAGTCTTCCTCTGCTCTGCTCTGACTGTGCCGCTTTTTCGCGCCACACGGACCTCTGACGCGGCACCGCTCTTCGCTCTGATTGGTCAACACGCCGTCGACTCATTTTAATATTCATAGTTTAGGGTCAGGCGTCCAATCAAAACAGCGTACGCCGCAGCGCTGTCCCTGCCCCCTTCCAGGGTTTCGCGCGAAAAGTTAGGAGTGCTGCGCATGCGCTGAACGACCGGGCAGCCTTTGTGTTGTTGTGAGGGCTTCTTCTTGTGAACCAAAACAGATAGAAGTTGAACAAATGACGCCGTTAACGTTAACATCTCTTCTTTATCACTTACCTTGTGTGAAACCTTGTATGAGCAAAACTCTTTGTTAAAAGCGAAAGACAAGAAACAGCACTCATTAGTCATGTTAGACTGTTTGGTTATTAGGAAATAACAAAATATACTATATGGCCAAAAGTATGTGGACACCCGACCATCACTCAGGCTCTTCCCCAAACTGTTGCCACAAAATTGGAAGCACATAATTGTATAAAATGTCTCTCTATGCTGTAGCTTTACAATTCCTCTTCACTGGAACTAAGAGGCCCAAACCTGTTCCAGCATGACGATGCCCCTGTGCACAAAGCGAGCTCCATGAAGANAATGAACACAAATCCCCACAGCCACGCTCCAACATCTAGTGGAAAGCTTCCCAGAAGAGTGGAGCTTATTATAACAGTAAAGTGGGAATAACTCAGTATTGGTCATGGTTTAGGAATGGGATGTTCAATACTCACTTGTCCACATACTTTTGGCCATATAGTATAATTCTGCACTCATTGTCTTGTAGTATTCGAGCCCCAAAGACAAGTTTGTCCTGATATAACAGTGTAATTACAGTGAATCATATAAAATAGCAATGTGATCCAAGCAGTATGTGTAGCTTTTAGCCTTTTTTAACCTTTAGATAATTGTGGCACTAATTTCACTCTTTGTTACTTTTTTAAATGAGTCACTTTATTACTAGAACTTTTGGTTAAAGAGACTGCACTATCAGCTGCCACTCGGTAGCTGTTTCAAAGACAAGATGTGTGTGAAAGGAATCTGCATTTCAAATATGCACTCCTCCTCATAAACACAGTCCAGTCCCATGACTCCTTCATTTTAGTACCCTTCACTGTAGCCGCCATTACGTCACATTCTCTGTACTGTAGTGTAATGTAGTGAATAGGAAGAATCAGTATACATATATTGGTAGATGTGGTAAAAGGCATCCGGCGTAAAACGTTGGCAAATTTAATCATGCGAATTGTCAGTACTCCGAATTTTATACCGGATCGGTCGAGGCCCGGGTTAACAACGACCGCCATCGGCGCCGTTGACCTACAGGGCGCCGGTGGAAATTGGGCTACTGTTGGTCGAAGACGTAGAGGATGCAGAAGATAGGGATAGGTGGAGAGTGATAATTCGCTGTGGCAACCCCTGAAGGGAAAAGCCAAAAGAAGAAGAAGAAGAAGAAGGTAGATGTGGTAAAAGTTCTTAGTAGTACACAGAGGTTGCAGTGAAACAGATTGTTTCGGACAAAAGTCTTTCTTCGGCTGTGTAAGCAGAGTGCTTCTGAGGCTGCAGTGAAACCAGTGGATATTCTGATATTCAAAATGCATGAAGTTAAAAATACAGATTTCCTACAACACAGTTGAATGCAATCTGCTAGAGCTCTGACAAGCAGGACATAAGCCTGGAATCATTTTATTTAAGAAAATAGTGGCAGGGGTCTGGAAAGGCTCATGCAAATAATGTAGGAAGAACACATCCACAATACTAATCTATTAACTGTGGTTTCCAACTTCATGCTGTAATCCATATATCCTAACCTTAAATATATATATATATATATGCTATAAAGAAGTCTTTCTTTCAGATTCCATTTATTGTTTATCTCCACATTTATATATTTAAATAAAAATATATCTATTTATACTATTGGCAGATAATTTTATCTTTTATCTTATCTTATTTTGCTCATTTTATTTCTAGAAAAAGTCAAATCCTTTGCCAACAGTAAAGTCAATATAAAACTTGAAATTAGTGTATAGTATGTTTTTTGTTTTATTGTAACTTTATAATAGGAAATCCTGGATCGATTTGACTATATTCAAGATCTTTTCATTTGTCATTTTTTGCAGTGTAGCACGTAGACTAACTGGTATTCATGGGTGGTGAAACTTGTTACTCCTCCCAGCTCCCGAAACTGCTCAGCTAGTAGCTCGCCTCACCAGTTCAGCAGTGGACTCGTCTGAGGCTGAGTCCCTCCATCGCTGGGGATAATGTACACTTACAATCACTGGACATAACCCAGAAAGGAAAAGCTATTGAAGAGTGAACACTGGCTCTCCAACGGTGTCAGCACACACAGGTGAGGTCCTATATTTGAGATCAACATTCACACTTAGAATAGAGTGTTAGTTAAAAGAACATTTTCCATATTGTAGTTTATTTATTTATTCGTTTATTTATTTATTTATTATTTTAAATAATATATTTGGGCACTTTATTTAGTAGAAACCTAAAATCTGGCTTAGTGTGCTGTTTTAGTGTGTCTTTTTAAGTCTTTTGGTATTACTTGAAGTTTGGTTATAAAGACAAAAAGCCTAACAATATTATATATAATATGTGTGTGTGTGTGTGTGTGTGTGTGTGTGTGTGTGTGTGTGTGTGTGTGTGTGTGTGTGTGTGACAGTACAAACAGCACTTAAGGCTAGATGTTTCTTGTCATGAAAAGATACTTCTATTGTGCAAGCTAGGTGGGGCAGCAAGGTAATGCCCATTACCTACATAATCATAGTGAGGTATGTGTTCATGCTGGTGCTATGGATAAGACAAAGGGAGTGTTTATACACACTTCACTCGTTTCTTGTTTACCTGACAACTGAGTCATACAAGTAACTATATGCTTAAAACCATTAATCTGCAAGAGTTTTTTTTAATTAAAAAAAAAAAAAGATTAATTCTTGAAATGAACTGTAACTTTAATTCATTGTGTAAAATAGGAATAAAATATAGCCACAAAGCAATCACCTGGACTACAAATGTGCTGCCTCTGATGTTTGGTGTAGACACAAGCTGCAGGTGCATGCACAGTCCTGACTAACATTTTGCTTTTCCTCTAAATATTACCTACCCTTATATACTATTTTCCTTTTTCTCAGTGCCACCTTTCCTCAGGACAAATTTAATACTTACTTTGACTTTCCTTGACCCTGGTATGTTTTTTTTTCTGTCCAGCTTATCACTATGTCAAGTGGAGTTTTAGGCCGTCTGAGCACACTGACGCTCAACATTAAGCAGCTAGTTGGCCTGCCTCGTCTTTCCCCCTCCCTTCATTCCTTGCCATCTCCTCAGGCCACCGTGGGAGCCTCATACGTGCCCAGCCTGTTCCGTGAGCCCTACATCCATTCCGGCTACCGTCCTGTAGGCCAGCCATGGCACTGCTATGCACTTAGCCTCTTTCAAAGCCACAATGAGTTGCTAAACGTCTGGTCACACCTTCTAGCTGTACCTGCTGTGCTGATACGCTTCTGGCTCTTTGCCGCCACAAGAAGCCTGACTCTAGGTGCCTCATCGCTGCCCCTCTGCCTCTACATCCTTTCAGCTCTGACCTACCTCACCTGTAGCACGCTAGCCCACTTGCTTCAGTCTCACTCAGAGCTCTCCCACTACTCCCTCTTCTTCCTGGATTATGTCGGCGTGGCTGTGTATCAGTATGGATCGGCGCTGGCTCATTATTTCTACTGCGCTGAGGAGGAGTGGAGGCAGAGCCTGGTGGGGGCACTGTTCCTGCCTGGAGCTGCTCTACTGGGCTGGTTGTCGTGTGTCAGCTGCTGCTTCGCCAAGTTGCACTATCGCCGTCCGTACCCACTGCGCAGGAAGATCTTCCAGATTGTGCCCACTAGCCTGGCATACATGTTGGACATCAGCCCTGTGGCACTCCGGCTAGCCACGAGACCCTGCCATGAGCCGGTGCTGGTGCTGCACGCCCTGCAAGTGGCCTTCTTCCTGATGGCTGCCTTCTTCTTCTCGTGCCCGGTGCCTGAGCGCTTTTTTCCAGGGAAGTGTGATATTGTAGGTCATGGGCACCAGATCTTTCACATCTTCCTGGTCATGTGCACCATGTGCCAGATGGAGGCTGTTTTTAAGGACTTCTTGGTGCAGGGGAGCTCGATAGTGCAGGTGCATGGAGAGTGGAGCATCTGGCTGGCCGCAGGCTCTTTCTTTGTCCTGGTGCTGTGCAGTATGCTGATGGCAGCTCGAATGAGGCTGAGTGTCCAAAGGCAGCTGCAAAAAGAAAGAATGAAGAGCGAATGAGGATAAATTTGGGTTTAGGGTGTTTACCTCTAGTTCTGGAGGACTACCAAAGTGTGCTGTTCTCTAACACACACCAGATTCAGCCTACAAAGGACACGAGTGAACATTAATAATGTGACACTCCTTTGATAATAGGTAAAATATTAATTCTCAGAACATTACAAAGTCACTTTTTGAGTATTTTACTTTACTGGGATAGTGTGAACGTAATGCACACCAAGAGGATGAATATGCCTTGTGATAACCTGATCCATACATTTCACTGTACAAGTACTTACTTGATCATACAAAACTGACTGAATAAGTTACACACTATATGGCCAAAAGTATATGGACACCTGACCATCACACCCATATATGGTTCCTCCCTAAACTGTTGCCACAAAATTGAAAATGCTGCAGCAATACAATTTCCCTTCACTGGAACTAAGAGGCTCAAACCTGTTCCAGCATGTGCACAAAGCGAGCTCCATGAAGACATGGATTGAGTGTCCTACACAGAATCTTAACCTCAACACCTGCACCCCAGACCTCCTCACCAACATCAGCGCCTGATCTCACTAATGCTCCTGTAGCTGAATGAACACAAATCCCCACAGCCACGCTCCAACATCTAGTGGAAAGCTTCCCAGAAGAGTGGAGCTCATTATAACAGAAAAGTTGGAATAAATCTGGAATGAGATGTCCAACAAACACATACAGAGTGCGACGGTCAGGTGTCCACATACTTTCTGCCATATAGCGTATGTAACTTCATCATTATTCAATGGCACTTATGTTATGTGGACTTACATAGGGCCATTGTGTACTGAAAGGTATTTCAAAAGTAATGTGACTAGCACTGAATGCACAAGAGCCCCAATAATAATCAGTTTCAGTTACTTTTGGTCAGTTTACATAATTTAATGTATTTGTGTGCCATATAGACCAGTCTGTATAATCTGTTGCTTAGCCAACGTTCCTTGCATTATGCATTTATGGGTCTGTGTGGCCTATTTTCTACTAATCGTCTTCAGCCTGAGCCCAATTAATCACTTAAAAAGAACAAAGGAATAAAGTTAGATTTGGCTTTAGTGCTATCAGGAGGAGGAATGTGTGAACAAAGGAGTCATTTTTTATTTTGTGAGACTGGTTTTTACCAAAGAGCCTGTAAGATGCTGGCTCGAGAAATTACCAGATCAGATTAGTTAATCAGATTAGTTAACCTCAGAACCTCAAGAATGTTCCCTTGCTCTCAGTACAACTGTTAGCAGACGCAGGAAACATTTCCATCAAAATATGCGTAAACAGGTTTGTTTGTGGTTTGAACGTCCCATGATTTGTTTGTACGTTTGTTCTTTAGTTCTAGTTATAATGTACTGTATTTCATTAAAAGAATTGTTATTACCTCAGCCGGCTGTTGAAGAAAGAAAGCTGTATTAAATTCTTAGTTATAATGTACTGTATTCAGTTTAGAGGATTGTTATTACCTATACGTGTTATCTAGATTTCTATCGATTGTTCAGACTGACAGTGTGTTTTCCACATGATGCAGAGTACTGATTTTGAAATAGGTGTTCAGTTATGCTACTGCAGTGCTAACGAAGCTCAGACCATCTCCACTGTGAATCCGAGATGAAACTGTAAACTGTAAACAATGCTTAAATGAAATAAATTTGATCATTTCATGATGTTAAATAGTGCATTGTCATGCCTTGTTGTATGAAAATCATGTTGTTATTATTGTGTTGCATATTATTGGTGCTTATAATCACATTACACAAACTGCACGAGTATGTAACAGCCACAGCGCGTAGTGAACCTCTGTAGCCAGGGTCCAGTGACCTGGTAATGCAAAAAGCCTCAGTGTCCAATAGCACATCACTGTCAGTTAATTGGGTGCTTGCTCTTACCAGTTACAGGTACATTATAAGGCTCAAAAGTTTGTGGACACCTGACCATCACACCCATATGTGTTCCTTCCCCACATAAGCACACAACTGAGAATGTCTCTGTATATTGTAGCTTTACAGTTTCCCTTCACTGGAACTAAGAGGAGTGTAGATAAGATTTCACTCTATCCATCCTTTCAAACAGCTAAAATATGCTGCATATATAATTCCCGACTTCCAACCAGGAATTCAACTCAGAAATTCCTACTCAGGAACTCGGGACAGGCTCCTCAACTCCGAGTTTTTCTGAGCTCAGCAAGTGACCTCAAATCAGCATGGCGGCTCACAGCATGAACAGTAAACAAAGTAGCACTTCTTACCTTTAAATGAGTTACACAGTATATACAAGTATGTGCTTTAGATCAATCAGCATACAGACATACTTGCATGTTAAATCTATAACCTTGATTCTATAACATTTCACTGTTTTGAAGAGGAAAATATACATCACTCATCACAGTTAGCTGGCTAGATTGTTACTAACAAAAGAAGAACATTGTGGTGTCCATGTTTTTTCCCCACTGGAATCCAACTTCTGAGGTAATTCGAATGCAGCAATAGTATAAATGGTGGTGTGTAACAATATGGTATATCTGTATGATCCACTAGAGGGAGTCAAGATTTCATTTCAAATATGAGATCATGAAGACTGATATAATGATATCCAGCAAGAAACTTGGCATCCATGAGAAACAAAGGAATTAAGTATTATTATTATTATTATTATTATTATTATTATTATTATTATTTTGTATTGATTATTTTCATGTTCACCAGCCAGTGGTCTCCATTCACTTTCAGTGTCACTCAGTGCCAAATCCCCTGCAGTGCAACTCTTACTTTAAACTCGTGAACAGATTAATATGATGAGTTGATGAGTTGAGGCAGGTATATTAGGAGCAGGAAAAACATGATATGTAGCTCATGAGTAGTTGAGTTATTCCCGTAATTGCAAAACACTGCTTTAAGTAAAAGCAAAACATTTTTCGAACACCCGTATCGATCACTGATCACCCCTGATTCTTAGTAACTCTGAAGGATTGCACAACAAACAGGTAGGAGTGGTGAGGTATGACTGACTCTGCAGTCTGGGAAGAGTAAGTATGCAGCCAAAACACTGACAGACGAGTCACGCAGGGTGGTGGCAGTGACAAAGTCAATCCTCATGTCACCGAGGCTACAGGTAAGACACACTTTTCTGACCAATTCTAATACATTGTTTTAAACGGGGCAAAATTGTCTACGCTGTTCAATGTTGTATGTTGCCATTCAGTAGTATGTTCACCAGACTGAACCAATACATGTTAAATGTGTAAGATATGCTCTGGGAGGTATCTTTTGGTAGGCTACAGTGAAAGCAGCTCAGTATAATTCAAGATAAATGTCCTTTTCTGTTAGCTAACACATCCTAATACACAGCTAATTCTGTATATGAACATGCTGCTTTTCAAGTGTGGGAGTTTGTAGCCAAAATAAAGAAACCGGCTTTCTTATTGCATTTATTGCTGCGAGTTGTTTTCTGTGCACACACATGACGTGTGTCTTTCTCTTTGTGTTCAACTAAATCAGAGGCGTGACATGGAATGTGAGAGGGTTGTCTTCCTGTTGCAATGTATACAGCAAAATCCCCAGTGTGTGTGTATGTGTGTGTGTCCAATTGGACACCAATGAACTCTGAAAGTCAGTACCCTGGGTGTTAATACCACACTAAATAACGAAGACATTTTGCGTACCATACACGTACAAGTAATTCGTTTTGCATTAAAATGGTAAATTTCAGATATACGTAACTATGAATGCTAAAAAATAAAATGTACGCATGGTAAAAGGGTATCACTTTAATACAAGCCAAATAATCAAAAGCAAAATAAAGCAGAAAGTCAAGTAGGATTTTTTATCATTCCTGTCATCACATACAGATGTAACGTTAGGAACAATGAAACATGGGGCAACATGCAATAGGAGGATAAAGTACCAGAGCGAGAGTACAATGATTACAGACAACAGGCTGTACAACAGAATCTAAACTATACAATAGACAATATGGTAAACAAACTATACAGTAAACTTTAAACACAACAGAAAACCACAACTCTAAACCAATGTCCATTATCTCAGTGAGCAAAACTAACTCTATAATAACCAATATGAACCATATTAACTTATTTTATTTTTAACTTTACATGTAAAGTTACTTTGTTAACATCTGTGTTAACTAATGCAGTATATAATGTTAGTGAAGGAAACCTTACTGTAAAACATCACCATTATAAGTGAGTCAGTAAGTATGAAATGCACCAGCACATGATGCTAAACTGGTCACAAATATCAGTGCAATTCAGCAATGCATTAAAAGTGCTAAATCCCAGCTCACACTTCTTCACTCTTCTATCTATTGTATGTACCTTTCCTGATTAGTTTCACTGCAGTTACAGTATCTTCTTCTTCTTCTTCTT